>QANX01008084.1:76465-244529 GCA_003254975.1 Ochetophila trinervis
AAAAAAAAAAAAAGGGTGAAAGTGTTTGATTTATAAAGTTTTGTAAGGTTGAAGAAAGGAAAAATGACAAGAGGATTTCAGTAAAGAAGACACAATGACGAGCATTATATTCGTTCTCTGTTTATTATTTTCCTACCATTTTCTATTATTTAACCACCATTTTAAGCTTTACATTACAAGCCTATAAAGCCTTAATGATTCAAAGTAATACATTGGTTTACATTAGTGAAGTATTTAATCATGTCAAGCATATGAAAGTTCAAACTTTATTTTCAATCACTATTTAATGTAAATTTATTCAAGTGAATAATATTCAATGTATTAATTGATTTCACACACACAGGTTTGAATGTAATATATGTGTTGAATGGAAATAAGGTGTTCAATTACATGATTACTTGGAAATTAGCTTTGAGTTCACATATTAGCCAATCTTTGAGGTAACCCATCAAGTATTTATTTATTTTTTTTTAAAAGTTTATAGCCTTTTTTTGTTTCTCTTTCTTTTCTAGGGACTACCAAATTGTTTTGGAGTTTTTTTAATGATATTTTGAATGTTTGTGTTTTCTAATAATTCAATAAACTATGTAGGACCTAAATTCTCATAATTAAATTATGGATGTTTCACGCAATATGGTTTAGATTGTATTGTAGTTCATTAGATAGTTTAAACTTTTAAGCTGCCATGTTAGTAAATGTGCCAAGAATCTTAATAATTTTTTTAATGGAAATGCATGAATTTAGGGTCTTAATTAGGGAGTTTACTAATAATTGAAATAGATACTAATTCTTAGTGTGTTTGCATTGATTGAGCTTGGTTGAATTGTCAAATACTCTTATCATTCTATTCTTGTATAACAAAAGTAAATCTTCATAACTCGGGCTTAATCCATAACCTTTGTTATGAAGTCGTAAAAGAAAAGACCTTAATTAATTCAAAAGATATGATTGAAAGAAAGAAACCAAATGAAGAAATAGTAGAAGTATAGAATTAAGCCTCGGGTTTGATGTAGTCAAGTGATCTTCAACCCTTCAATCTTCAATCCCATGCCTTCAATCACGCCAACAAGGAGTCAAGGGAATGGAATAAAAACAATGAAGTCAATGGTTGTGTTACTCAACCAAAGTTGTCTCCACCCTACTCTCTTAATCTTCTTAGAACTCACCTTAAAAGTCTATCAAAAGCTCCCTAAAATTGTATCTAAAAGTGTCTATCCTTGAATGAAGAGTGGGCTATATATATAAGGCATTAGGGACCTTCTTCTATCAAAAGCTTCATGCTCATTGTATTGTAGCTGCACCCACTTTGAATCGCCTGCAGCCTCCTTCTTAAATCCTTTCAACATTGTAGGTCCCCAACCTTTCCGCTTAGGGATTGGAATACTAGGACCAGCGGCATCATCAGAGGATGAAGGCTTATCAGTTGGAAGAACAATATCGTCGTATGGATCCATTAATCTGCAACACACAACACAATCACAAAGACATAACCTTTCAAAGGACCCTAACCACATTAATGTGCATGCATTGTTAAACGGTCATAATTTCAATGCGTCGCCTAAAAATTATAGGTTTTCTGTTGATATATTATCAATGGCATAGCATTAACATAAAAATTATATTATTACCTATAAAACCAACGTTTTAGCGTGAACATTTCAAATTGTCCCTTTCCTATATAAACAACGTTTTAACATGAACATTTCAAATTGTCCATTTCCTATATAACAATCATTTAAGCATGAACATTTCATATTATAACAAGTGCACATTTTTTTTAATATTATTACCTATAAAACCAATGTTTAGCACGAAAGTAAAAATTATGATTGGCCAAGTTGCATGAACATTATAGCGTTAACATTATTCTGGACACAAAGCGTCGTTATTTAGAAATTTAAATTATTTGAATATGACATTGATGTGTTGAACATTATAAATGTATTTAAAGCGACACATATACATCATGAACATTATTTCGAACAAAAAACAATGTTTAAAACATGAACGTTATTTATTGCAAATATATCCAATATTTTATCGCATATTTTAGCATTCTAAAATATTGACATTACTAGCATTATAGAATTTGAGCTACACATTGGAGGATAAATAAAAGTTAGAAAATAACTCACATTGAAGAGTAAGGCTCTGCAACGGCATGTAGGAAGAAAAAACCTTGCTTGGGTGTTGCAGTGGCGGCGTGGAGGATGAGTTTAAATGCATGGTGATGTGTCTCGGTGGCGGCGCCAAGAAAGAGAACGAGCTATGGGTCTAGTTGGTTGGTGGTAGTAGAAAACGATGAGTGGAAAATCCTAATTCTTAAGTTTTTGGGGAGGGAAGGCGCAACCATGGATGATGAGTTTGAGAGGAAGAGAAATGGAAAAAAATTGAAATGAACAAGAAGAGTATTTAGGGTATGAAGGAGGGGGGGGGAGTGTGGTGGGTGGGGTAATGGGGGGAAGAGTGGAAAAATAAATTGGGTTGGTGAGAATTAATCCCGCCATAAATTTGGGATATTGGCCAGGCATGGCGTATCTAAAAAGGATTTTAGCAATCCTAAACGTTACCAATTTATTAAATTGAATTGGCGATGCATAGCGTCTCTAAAAAGGTTTTAGTGACGCCATGCATCACTGATTTAAATGTCAATGGCGACGCGAGCTTCGCTAAAAGTCCTTTTAGCAACACAAAGCGTCGCCAATGTAGAAAGTTAATTTGACTAACTCACGTGATTTTCCAATGAAAATGCCGAGCATACTAGGTTCTTTCCCAAGTGCCTGGCCTGTACAGGAACGCTATACAATCATGTTATAGTTTAGGTTTACAGGTTTCTTTTAATCATTACAATATAATAAAACAAAATAAAATTAAAATATTATCAAATAATTTATAAAATTAAAATTTTAAGAAATAATTTTTACACTCAATGATAACATATATGTATCATATATATATCCCTTCATAATCATCACGAACATAAACTTCTTCAGAGTCTTTGTCACTATTAACATTAATGTTATCTACACAGGAAAGATGATCGGCAAATGTGTTTTGATCCATCGTAATGTCTTCATCTTCTTCAACATAAACAAATACATTGTGTTGTGGTGGAGCTAACACTACTGACCAACGTGGATCAAGTTGATCCTCAACGTAAAATACTTGTTGCGCTTGTGAGTTATTGAAGTTAAGATATGTAAAACCTAAATCATCAGTTTTCACATCAGTACTGCTGTCAACCCAATGACACATGAAAATAGTGATGCAAAAAATGAACGTAATTGACATCCCAAATTTCTCTTACTTTACCATAATAAGTCATATATGCTAAAATAGGATTGTTGTCCTTTGCAATTGCATAATGCAGACTTTGAGCAACTATGTTAACTCCACTGTTTTGTGTGACACGTTTATTGTCCTTTTCCATTGTGTTGAAACAAACCCCTTTAATGACATAACCTTCATGCTTAGTTACCATCCATTGAGGCCCCTGTGCAATCCACCTCAAAGTTTTATTCACATTACAATTTGGTTGACATCGCTCTGCGTCAATCTATTAACACCATCAATTGAAAGTAATTAGCAAATTGAGGAGTAGTACATAAATTATCCACTTTTAACATTGAAAATAGGTTTGCACACCTTATCACGCAGCCAATACATAAATGTGCAGTTCTGTTCGTCTTGAATCTATTTTTCCATCTTTTCTCTATTTTTTTATCTGCTTTTAATTCTTCCAAATGAAAACTGCCAATACATAAATTTTTTTTAATTAAAAACATATGTGAGTGCATGCAATAGACAGTGCAATGACAATAAAACTTCATCCCTCCTGTATGGCTCAGCCTATGGCACATTTGAAAGAACACAAATATGGACTTGCTCCCAAAACTTTTGATCAATTGATTGCATCTTTCCACCTTTAATAGGGGCATCGACATCATCATTGTCATTAAGCTTTCGATTTCTACCAATAGGGTTTCCAATTGCATCTAACTCTCATTGGTACTCACTACAAAACTCAATTGCTTCTTCAGCTATATAAATTTCAACGATGCAACCTTCTGGGCAATTTTTGTTGCAAACATAACTATTCAATATTTTCATGTACCTCCCAAATGAGTATATCTATCTAAAATGCACTGCTCCACACAGTTTAACTTCTCGTACAAGCTGCACAGTGAAATGGACCATTACATCTCCATCAAGCACATAATTCTCACAAGATCACTCTATATAGAATCAAAGGATGCAATATCGATAGACTTTTTACATATTGAATTAAAGAAAAAACAAAATCTTACAATTGCAACTTGCACGTTTTTAGGAAGAACTGGCTTGCAAGAGGCAGTAGTTGTTGCATCAATGTGTGATTATCATGGGACTTCATCCCTACCAGCTTCAAGTCCTCCATTCTCAAAATATTCCTAAAATTTGACGAATACCATTCGGAACTTTTAGCTCTGCCAAACAATATTTGTTTGGATAATGAATAACATGCAGGCGGCAAAAAATTTCGTGCTCCATGTACCGACGGGGCCAATTCAAGCCGTAGGCCCATCTCCACTAAATCCAACCTAGCATTTGTTCCATCTGTCGTCTTACCTGGAATATTAAACAATGTACCAACTACACTTTCACATACATTAATGACTCCAAGTATACATTAATACAATTGCCGGGTTGTTTAGATCTTGAAATTAGAAGATCATGAATTTTCACTTCATATACAACCAATAAGGAAAATTATACACAATAGTAATCACAGGCCAAACATTATTCACATTACTCTATAAACTGTGCGGGTTCATTCAATCTGATGCAATACCAAGTCTTAGATTTCTATCTTATGCTGCAAAGTTTGGCCAAAATTGGTCAACCAATTTTGAAGCTGGAGAATCCAATGGGTGGTGCACTTTGCCTCTTACAGCCTTTCTCTCATTTGCATGCCAAGTCAAATTTTTAGCAATTGACATACTGTGGAACATTCTTTTAAAACGTGGGATTGGTGGAAAATACCATTAAACCTTAGATGATATTTCCGTAACAGTGTTATCTTCTCCAATTTTCCATCTGGATGATCCACATTGAGGACATAGCATCAAATCCTCATTTTTCATTCTAAACAAAATACAATTTTCGAGGCATGAGTGTATCTTCTCATACTTCATTCCCAACGCATTTAGGGTCTTTATAATATTATAAATAGATGTTAGCAAAACATTATTGCATGGTAGCATCTCAGATAACAACTTCAGTAGTGCATCAAAGCTCTTGTCAGAATGCCTATAGCTTCCCTTCAAGTTATACAATTTGACAACAACTGATAATTTGGTAAAATTGGTGCATCTTGGGAACAAATGTTTCTCTACCTCTTCCAATAGACATGCAAATTGATTAAGATTTTTTGGTATATTAGTGTCAATATTATCAAAGGCATCACGAGTTATTTCAATGTTGTTATATGCTACATCTTCCTCTCTATCATTGTCATCTTCATCAAACTCTACGTCTCAATTAACAAACTGTGAAGACACCTCAACACCAGATTCAATAATTTCACCATGCCAAATACAATGCATGTAATTGCTATCAAATCTGTTCCAATATATGTGACCTTTTATGTCCTTCATCAAATACAATGTCATATTGCCACATTTCATGCAAGGACACGGAACAACATTACAATCACCTACATTTTTCACCACAAACTCAAAAATTTGTTCACACCTTTGGCAAAATGATATGATCGTCTATCTGAATATATCCATGACTTATACATATTTCACAATATTATTTGATTAATTAATGCAGTAATTTTAGTATTGCCTGTATATGAAAATAACCAATACAAAAAAACAAATCAAAAATACGTGCATGAATATTAATAAGTTAATAAACAACAATAGGATCGAACTTCTAACAACAAGCAATATACTATATATAAATACTGTTGTATATTTATGTGTAAATTAAAATTTACTTGTCATGTGTAATGAATCGATTGAGTTTGTTTTCAGCTTGGTATGATGATTTTGCAGAGAAAAAATGATCGATAAACTCAAATTAAGTTAAGAACGTAAAACATAAATATAATTTATTGCAAATATAAGGAGTTGGATGGAAAAATTAAATGAGGGATTCAATAGAAATTGGTAGGCAAATCTGTTAAAATTTGAATTTAAACACTTTTAACGACGAACTTGGTCGCCTTTTTCATAAAAATAACATCTATTAGCGACGATATGTGTCACTTTTTGAGTAATTTAGCGATGAAAGTCATCGCTTTTTCCATTTCAATTAGCGACAACCTACGTCGCATTTTCTTTAATATTCGCTAGATACAACAAAAATAAAATGTGCACATATTTTTTATTAAATTAAATGTGTCCTTTAATGGTGATAAGTTCATATATATATATATATATATATATATATATATATAGAAAAGTCAATTTTTCTGTCATACGCATTAAAAATTAATTAACGAATGTTATTAATAGTACATTAACTGAATGATGTTAATTAATTGCACATTAAATATTATTTACGAGGCTTCTCTATATATATATTTTGGTTAATAATGGCTTTATTATATGCTATGTACATATTATATGTATATGTAGAATAATTCTACAAAAAAATCTCTACCAAAAAATATAAAATATTATTAATAAATTATTGACATTACATCCTTTGCTTCTATTTTCAAAGAGTATTAGCTAGAATATATATGCAAAGTTGACAATTTTTTGAAATTGCATCAAATAATGACAATTTGTAGTGGATCGATCAAATAAAATAGCATAATGAGTATCAGCTAAATCGATCGAAGAGAAAAAAAACAGAGTATCTATACATGCATAGTTGGATATTTTTCCCTTGTTTGATGAATATTTCATTTTTTCCTTTTTATTTTGAAAGAATATCAGTTGAATAATTTAGAATAATAGCTGATACACTTTTGAAATAGAGGGAAATAAAGATATATATATATATATAGATAGAGAATGGTAGGTGCAAATTAAATTTAATTAATTACCAAGGCATGCGTTGTCCAAATCAGCGACACAAATTAAACAGATTTATGGGTATTAGCGACACTGGTGTCACTAAATTAGAGACAATGCTAGTTACTAGCGACACGTGTGTTGCGATTGACCAAAAGAGCGCAATGGTCAAGAATATTTCATCATTTGCTTCTATTTTGAAAGAGTATCAGCTCAATCAAAGAGAAAAATACATAAGATTATTTATGCATATTTGGGAAATTTCTTTTCTTTTCTAATGAATATTTCATTTAGAATAATAGATGATACTCTTTCAAAATAGAAGTATGTATTTATGAAAGAGAATTGAAAATGAAGAGTTGATTGTGAAAGATAGAATGTACGTATTTATAGATAGAGAATGGTAGATGTGAATTGATTCTTTTAGTACTGTGAAATAAGTAGGTGTGAATTAATTTTTGGTATGTGTGAATTAAATACCGAGGCATATTAGTCCAAATGCCGATACAAAAATTCACTTATTTTTCCTCATTAGCGACGCTGGTGTCACTAATAAACCCTATAGATTGCGACACTTGCATCACCTTTATCCAAATTAGCAAATAAAATACATGTGTCGCTAATTGGACCTCATTAGCGACGCTGGTGTCGCCTGTTACCTATTATTGGTTACACCATCGTAGCCTTTTTCCAATTTAGCAACACAAAATGCATGTGTCACTAATTGGATCTCATTAGTGACATAGATGTTTCCTTTTACCCATTATTAGCGACACCTGTGTCACATTTTTTCACAAATTATGTTTTGCGCCTAATTATTTAGCGAAATGTTAAGTTCTTTTGTCGCGAATGGTTTTAGCTCAAATTTTTTTTGTGACATATGCAAAATATGTGTCGCTGAATGTATTTGGCGAGCCAATTTTTTGCGACACTTGTCGAGTGCATGTCACTGAATGTGTTTGGCACGCAAAGTTTTTGAGACAGTTGTCGAATAGTGTCGCTACATATTTTTGGCACTTGACAAAACATTTTGGTGATGTTTTAGTGTCATCGTTTTGTTAAAATAAAGAAAGATGCAGTAATTGTGTCGAAAATTAGTTTTTCGTCACGCAATTTTTTTCTGTGTCGCGCATTTGGTGTCATAGATCCACGCTTTTAGCGTAATGTTTCAACACAACAACAACCATTCGAATTAGAAAAAACCAATCTCTTATGCCGTTCCAGTTCACTACTCTTCCTATAGGAATGTCTTTGTGATGCATCACCTGAATTGTTTAACCTTAGGTTATTTTAACCTTGTCTGCATATTCGTATTTGCACCACTCGAGTGCTTCACCCTTACCTCTATTATAGTGACTTAGGAGAAAGCTAAAACCTTTTGCCAAAAAATCCCTACTCGGAAGAGATACCTAACTATATATATATTATTATTTCTTTTGCCTCGGAAAATTCCTCATCTCACTTATGTACAGCTGCGCCACAATTCATTATCCAATTGAATTATAACATTTACCGAAAAGAAAAATTATTATGAATTATAAATATTTAAGGTAAATAAATTACACATAAAAAAATCTAATTAATTATTATTATTTTGAAAAAGTTCATTTAAGATGATTTGAACGCACATAGTCCCCATATACTAATAAACCCCAATGATTAAGAGAGAAAGCAATATCACAAATGAAATGTCCTCATAGTAAAATCAGGTGAGAGCTTTATTCCTAAGAGACCCAAAGAAAATTTTATCAATAAAAAAGACAAAAGCCCAAAGAAAAATGGGAAAAATTACCCACAAAATAAAAGACATCCAAATAAATTAGATTGGATTAGATCAGTCGGATTCATCGGCTGGTCAATTTTTTCGAATACCCTTATAGGTAGTATAAGTAAGTAATGTGAGAAGCATCATCTGACAGGACCCACTCTACTCAAGTCCTGCCTATTGGACTTAATCACATTGATTAAGTCCCTAAGCAGTCAACAACCACCATAAATATCAATTCCATAACCCAAACTTCTAGATGCCAGAAAATTTAATAGAAATTTTGGCAGAGTTTGGTTTGTATTTGTAATATTCCCCAAATTAATTACATGTACCTGCAAGTTCAAAAAATAATTCCACAACACACCAGTTCACCAAATGCTACCATAATTCAAGATATCTTGCAGTAATTCATTGATATACATAATCTCCTACAAAATTATGAAACTGTAATTACAAAATATATTTCTATCATACTACCATTTAATACACAACTAGCATGTAAACTAGTAAAATCTAATTTCGCTACTACTACCTTTAACTCGTTGCTTCGGCGCTTACTAGTAACAGTAGCAAGGCTAAAAATCCAAGAACTACCTAAAATATTTTTAGAAGTTGAAAGATGGGTGAGTATTTGCATACTCAATGAGTAGAAATGAAATAAAGAAAATAATATTTTCTTCCATATATAATGTATATAAAATTTTGTTTATGCATGCAACACTCTTTGAAATTAGTTCCATTTTCCAAATTTCAAAATATTTATATCTATATATATAGCATAATTAATATATTTCAATTATGTCAAAGTATCTTGAAATATAAAACAACACACACATATTAATGAAATACAATATATGAGGGACATTCCAGTGAAAGGCCACAGAACATATATATATGAACCCATCATATATATACCGAGCGGGTAATCTAACCATTAAACCCTTAGTGAAAAGCCACAGAACATATATATATGAACCCATCATATATATACCGAGCGGGTAATCTAACCATTAAACCCTTAGTGAAAAGCCACAGAACATATATATGAACAAATCATCATATACCGAGCTGGTAATAACCTTTTCTGTAAAAATTATTGTCCCTTCATATATTCACACACATGTATGCAATTCATAATCCCAGCTTGGCGACATAAACCATCGGCCAAGTAAATAACCTCCCTACTTGGCGGCATATCCCATCGCCCAAGTAGTCACCAGCCATATCCAATGTCAACCTCCCTACTTGGCGGCATAATCATCACCCAAGTAGTCACCAACCTTGTTAAACCCTCTACTAGGCAGCATACTCATCGCCCAAGTAGTCACCAACCATAGATATCATGCATTTATGAGTTCACACAAAAATGATCACATTCACAAAAATTTACTTTAAATTCATAATTAAAGTATTCTTTTAAACACATGCATAAATATGTATGTATTTATTTCAAAGAAAATAACAAGGTAATATATATATATATCAATATATATATATATACTTGTAAAACTTATTTAATCACAAAAATATATTTCTCAATCATATAAACTTTGAATATATTACCAATTCAAAAAATATATGTATATATTCATGCATTTACATATATATATATGTGTTCCCACTCACAGAAATGTCTCATTGACACCTATCCTCGATTGGATGTTCATTGTCGTTCGACAGGAGTAGTTCATTCCTCTAGTAATAGCATAAAATAACATTACAACATATTTTATTACAGTAATGTAAAGTAAAACCTCTTTTTATTACCTCTATTCACACTTATGTAATTTTTCACCCAATTTTATTAACTATATTTTTCCCCGAATGATATTTAAAGGTATTAAACCTAAATTTTTATTCTAAATGTACACCATAAATAATTTCCAACTTATTTTTTTATCCTCATACACTTAAATTTTCCAACTAAACTTACTAATTCTCAACCAAATACATAATTAACCTTCACAATTCCTCTAACTCTCTTAATTATAATTTATCATATTAACTTCAATCACAACTCCTAATCCATCAACATAATTTCATAAAAACTTATTCAAAAATTCACACATTCATTAATTTTCCATTCTCCAACTTTATACTACAAGGGCTTATCATTATACAATGTAAATAAGCATAGGAAACATGATTACCTTCAATTGGAGCCAAAATTTCACAATTTCTCCATAAATCCAAAACTCCCCTCTGTGTCCTTTTTGTCAAATCTCTAACCTAGCTCACTAATCCTCAATTCTGACACTTGGGTTTTGTAAAGGAGTGAGAGAAGAAGCTTTTGGTACAAAGATTCCGGTGAGAGGTGACCAGAATCTCTCAATTTCCAGTGAGTAAGGTATTTCGGCTAAACTCTATAAACTCAAACTTAGAGTGATTTTTGGTTAAAACAAACCTCACCAAAGTGTTTAAAAGGCTCTAAAACTTATAGATAACTTATTTCTAAGCTTGATTTGGTAGAGATTGAAGAGATTGAACTTTGTTTCTCTCAAAAAGCTCGGTCGTTGTCAAAAATGGAGGAAAAGCTTGGTGTCTGCGTGAGGAAGAAGGAGCTGGTGGCTTAATTTGAATTTTTACCCCATTTTTCCCTTCACTCATAACACCTAACTATTTAATTTCAAGGGCAAAATGGTCATTTGCTCATTTTTATTTTATTTTCATTGTCACTTATTTATTTACACTAAGCCTAATTAAAGACACTAATCCACGATTTTAACTCTAAATTTTTTTTCCCTTTAGATTAAACTTTAAAACTAACAAAATTATTTCACTAATAATTATTTTACTTATACTACCATTAGTGTTATTAACTTTACGATTAAACAAAATTAACTCTAATTATGTTGCTAAACACTACTTAAGTTTTAGGATGTTACATCATCAATCTTGTGGCATGGTACAAAATGAACCATTTTTGAAAATCCACCATCACAGCGTCTTTATGTCTTTGGGTTCTAGGTAAACCTACAACAAAATTCATACTTAAATCTTACCAAGGAGCTTCTAGATCATGTAACGGTTTGTATGTGCTAGTGTTTTTATTTCCTGATTTGGCAATGTGGCAAATGCGAAATCTTTGATCGTGGCAGATAACATCTAATTCCATCTTGGGCCAATAAAATTTCTCTATTACAAGAGTTAACGTTTTGTCTCTACCAAAGTGTCTAGCTAATCTTCCATTATGAGCTTCTGAATGGATATATTGACGTAAAGAACATCGAGGAATGCATAGTTGGTTACCCTTGAAAATATGTCCGTCTTGGTGGTGAAATTGGATGTAAGGTTGCAAAGAGCTAGACTTCCATATGTCACCAAAATGATGATATTTTTCATATAATTATTTCACAACTTTAAAACCAACAACCTTCAATTGCAGGGTGGAGAGTAAAACATGGCAGTGGCTTAAGGCATCCACTACCTTATTTTGCACACCTCACTTATGTTTGAGAAGAATTGGAAAGGCTTGAAGAAACTCACTCAAAGTTGCATGTTGTTGATTGAGTTTATGTTGAGAGTTGAGATGATTAAGTGGTTCATGACCAGAGTATAAGATAAATTCCTTTTACTACAAATAATGGTTCCAGTGATTCAAGGCTCGAACAATGGCGTAAACTTCTTTATCATAGGCAGAGTACTTTAACTTTGCATCATTAAGTTTCTCATTAAAGAGTGCAGTCTTCCTTCTTGAGAAAGTACAGCACCAATACCGACATTAGAAGCATCACAATCAAATTCAAACACAAGTTTGAAGTTAGGTAGGGAAAGCGCATGAGCTTTAGTGAATCGTTCTTTCAATTTTTCAAAGCTCTGTTGTGCCTTGACGCTCCATGTAAAACTATCTCCCTTGAGACATTCAGTGAGTGGAGCGGCAACAGAGCTTAAATTTCTAATAAAGCATCGATAAAAAGAGGCCAATCAATGGAAGCTTCAGACTTCATAAAGGGATTTTGAAACCAGCTGAAAATAGCTTTAACTTTGCTCTGGTCTACGTCAGTTCCTTGCTCAGAAACAACATATCCTAAAAAGACAACTTTGTTTGTCAAGAACTCACATTTTTCCAAATTGACAAAGAGTTTTTGCTCCCTAAGCACTTCAAGGATATGTCGTAAATGGTCCAAATGGTCTTCAGGGGTTTTACTAAAAACCAGGATATCATCAAAATATACCACAACAAAATGTCCAATAAAAAGGAGAAAAACCTAATTTATGAGGTGAATAAAAGTTCGTGGTGCTTTGGAAAGGCCAAAAGGCATAACTGTCCATTCATATAGCCCCACATTGGTGGTAAACCTTAGGATATTTTCCAGCTGCAGTATCATAAACTCACTAAGTAAAGGATTGACTCTCTCAAGTAAGTCAAGAGACACTTCATTTTCTTCATATAATAAAAATAAACATACCTGATTTATTTCCCTACAGGCTTTATCAAGACTCAATCTCGTGATAAATACGTTTGTTCCTCTAGTTTCTTATACGATCCTCTAGTTTCATAGGAGTCAACATTATCTTTACCCTATCGTCATTGAAAAAGTAAGTATTCTTGTATCCATCATGAATAGCTTGACAATCATATTGGCATAGGCATCCTAATAATAAATGGCAAGCAATTATCGGGACAACGTCACACCAAACTTCATCTTAATATTTATTCCAAGTGGAAAACTATACATAACAACACTTAGAGACTTTAATTTCATTCACTTTTCTCAACCATTGCAGTTTATAAGAATGAGAATGTGCTACAGTTGGAAGTTTCAATTTCTCTGCCGTATAATTGGTTACAACATTCTCACAGCTACCTCTATCAATAATGACATGGTAAACATTCCCTTTGAAGTGCACTTCGTATAGAAAATGTTGTGACAAAGCCAACTTTCATCTTTAGTCATCATAATAGTATTAAGAATACGGTGCACCACAAGGGATTTTCCATCATAAACAACGACTTCTTCTATTTTGTCTTTACCAAGCACTTAAATTTTGCCTATTGTTTCCTCCTTGGCATGTTCATCAACAACTTCTTCCTCTGTAAGTGAAACAATTCTTCAATTTGGACAATCAGAAGTGATTTCTCAAAACCTTGGCACTTAAAGCATTTTCTGGATGCAGCATTAGGAGCTTTTTATCACTTTTGTAATGAGATTTGAAAAAGTTTGCCTTAGGATTTGGAAGTGGTGCTGAGCTTTGTTTTCCACAGCTTGTTGCAGCTTTCTTTTGTCTAGTAGAGTTTGTAATTTTCTTCGTGCACGCTGTTCCTTGTTGTGGTGAAAATTAGATTACTCACAAGTACACGAATCAACAAGTAATAAAGTGATTTTTCGAAGAAAACCAAATATAGATCCCACGAAGAATAATGTCTTTCGTATTGAAAATCAAATCTAATGCCAATTAAATCTAGGAAAGTAAAAGAAGAATGATTGTTTGATTGGTGAGTTTTGTGAAGAAAAGCAAGAATTAAAAAGAAATCAATTAAGAAAGCATAGTAAGGCAGCAAAAGTTTCAAAATATTGATGGAACTACGATTATGACTTCACCACTATTATTCCTATTCAGTTTCAATGCTTGAAAAATTCAATAGTTAACCTCTCTTAACCTAAAAGTGATCAAGAGTTGAGCCCTCAATGCGTCTTGATCTACCAAGCACAAGATAGTTTAATCGTCCCCAATCTAAACTACCATATTTAAGCCCTAAGACATGCAAACCATATAAGCTCTTGTTAAGGTATCACTAGGCATAATGATATCCTTGTCTACCATGTATTTCATTGCAAACAATACTATATCCCTTATCCATAAGTGAATACAATATTAAATCATTCACCTTTTCATGAAAGCATTAAAATCAACAATGAAATATTAACTATCAATATGATTTAAAATAAAACATGCATTAAAAACTAAATATTCATAATAAGCCTACATCATAATCCACATAAAAGTTTAGCTACTAATGTTCTTAGAAATAGCCATCAATAAATCAAAGCAAAACATAATATGAATGACAAAAAGAAGAAAAAAAAGAAAAAACAAATCGAAAGCTTGTGGCTGCCAAATTCTCCTCTTGTTATTCCTTCAATTACTTCTTCAAATATATCTCCAAACCAAGGTTGAGTTCTTCCAAAGCTCCTGGTCAAAATTCTCGCTTCTGTAAACCCTTGTTGTAGCCAAAATTCTCTTTCTCTAAACCTCTAGAATTTTGTCTAGAATGGAATGGAAAAAAAAATCTAGAAGAAAACTATGAACAATGTTGAAGAGAATACCTTTTTTCTAAACCTCTAAGGTGTAGGGTATTTATAGGAAAACAATTCTTGTAGAGCTAGGAAAGCCCTAGAGTTATAACCTTACTCTAATTCTAATTATTCTAGATAATAGGAAATAAAATATTAAATAAAAATCAAATATCCCTATTATATCTCTCATGGCCCGCCATAAGGGGATAAATAAGTCATTGGTACCTTCAAAATGATGTCACACTCCTAATTAGATTAGGAAAGTAATTCATATCTCCTTAGTAATTTAATCTCTTTCCAATTCTTTTTCTTTCTCCAATTAATATTATTGGAATAATCTGGAATTTCCAAGTGGCATGTGATGTGGCAATAATAACACACCTAGCTGGCGAGTGATGATGTGGCAATCCGAATTATCCATGCATAAGTGGCATCCTAGTTGTCAAAGACATTTCCCTTTATATCTTCAATTTTCATCAAGCATATTCCAAGTCCATTTTGAAGGATCAAATGCACTCAAAATACAATGATTTTACTTGAAAAGTTAGGTCTATATCTTACCTTTGCAGAAATATCTTAATCTCACAAAATTGATACTAGATAGACAGTCAAATGTCAATTTCCCCAAATGAGTGTAAGTTTGTTGCAACTGCTAAAAATGTTCATCTTCAAAATAAAACTGGTACTAATTGGCTGATCCAATTGCAATGAAACTTTATATAATTGAACCCTGATGAGTATTGAATTATTATCATTTTCAATTGCACAAAATGTCTATGTGTAGCTTTAGATATGATTTATTCAGTAAAGATTGCGAAGAAAATACATCAAATTTCACTATTTATTCTTCTTTTTCTAAAAATAGAAAAAAAACAAAAATTTAGTAGTTTTCATTAACAATTAACTCAAAACTAACAAAAATATAACATAAAATATGCCATAAAAATAGTAATTGTTTACTCCCAAATTGAACTTTGCTAGTCCCTTTTAAAGTACAATCATACTGCCACGGGCATCCAAATAATAAATGGCAAGCGTCCATCGAGACAACGTCACACCAAACTTCATCTTGATATTTATTACCAATGGAAAACTATAAAGAATAACACTTAGAGACCTTAACTTCATTCACTTTCCTCAACCATTGCTGTTTATAAGGATGATGATATGCTACGGTTGGAAGCTTCAATTTCTCTATCGTATAATTGGCAACAACATTCTCACAGCTACCACTATTAATAATGGCATTACAAACCTTCCCTTTGGATGTGCACCTCGTATAAAAAATGTTGTGATGAAGTCAACTTTCATCTTTAGTCATCATAATGGTACTAAGACTTCGGTGCACCAAAAGGGATTCTCCATCATAAACAAGGACCTTTTATATTCTATCTTTATCAGACACTTCTATTTTGCCTATTTTTTCCTCCTCCTCATGTTCATCAACAACTTTTTCCTCTATAAGTGAAACAATTCTTTAATTTGGACAATTAGAAGTGATATCTCAAAACCTTGGCACTTAAAGAATTTTTTGGACGAAGTATTGGGAGCTCTTATCACTAATGTTTGGAGATTCGAAAGAGTTTGCCTTAGGATTTGGAAGAGGTGCTAAGCTTTGTTTTCCACCATTTGTACCACCTTCCTTTTGCCTAGCAGAGTTTGTAATTTTCTTCCTGCACACTGTTTCTTGTTGTGATGAAAATTAGATTACTCAAAAGTGCATGAATGAACAAGTAATAATGTGGTTTTTGAAAATAAAATGAATTGCCTTAGGATTTGGAAGAGGTGCTAAGCTTTGTTTTCCACCATTTGTACCACCTTCCTTTTGCCTAGCAGAGTTTGTAATTTTCTTCCTGCACACTGTTTCTTGTTGTGATGAAAATTAGATTACTCAAAAGTGCACGAATGAACAAGTAATAATGTGGTTTTTGAAAATAAAATGAATATCAATCCCACAAAGAATAATATCTTTATAATTGAAAATAAATTCTATTGCCAATTAAATCTAGAAAATAAAAGAAGAATGATTGTTTGATTGGTTGGTTTTGTGAAGCAAAGCAAGAATTCAAAGAAAAGAAATTAAGAAAGCAAAGTATGGCAACAATAGTAAAAAAGAAAAAATTTCAAAATATTGATGGAACAAGGATTATGACTTCACTACTATTAATCATATTTAGTTTCAATGCATGATGAATTCATTAGTTAACATCTCTGAATCTAAAGTGACCAAGAGTTGATCCTTCAAGGCATCTTAATTTAGCAAGCACAAGATAGTTCAATCGTCCTCAATCTAAACTGCCAAATTTAAGACTGCAAACCTTATAAGCTCTTGTTAAAGTGTCACTTGGCATGAGCATTTGTTTTTCTTTCTCTAAAAATAGAAAAATACAATAATTTAGTATTTTTCATTAACGAACAATTTCAACGAAATCTTTCAATTTTACTATGTTCAACTTTATGTATTCCTCTATCAATAGAGTACATTGAATATACAAAAATTGCTATAACATAGTTTCTATTATTCATATTAATAGCAATAACATATAAATATATAAAATAGATTAAAAAATTTATAATAAATTAATTATTAATTTATAATAACGAAATTAGAATAAGAAAGAAAATAATAATAATAAAAGAATCAAATCATACCATCTCGGCAATAGGTGAATGGCTCTTTCTCTCCCGAAGTTGTCGAAATTATTCGTAATAAGATATTGGCTACAATTGAAAAGGTCTTATCAATAAAATTTCCATAATTCCATATCTAGACATAGGTAGAAATCCATTCTATAATTTATTTGAATACCTTTCGCGTTGTGAGTAAATAATTTTTGATCTTCTTGTAGATCCTCCGAATAATTGTTTGGTTGGGCGAACCAAAGAAAATGATGACCTTGGGTTGCGCCAAGTCTAAAACCAAGTGGATTTATTTACAGATGTTATATTGTGAAGGCTCATATCGACATGAAATCAATGCATCACACCACTATTTTCACAAAAAGGCTTTTTTTTTTGGTAATGATGGGAACCACCATCTATATGCATTGGGATAATTAAAATAGATATGGATGGTTCTGGAAATTTCATAGTAAGCAGAGCTCGCTCGGTTTTGTGGCTTGAAAAACTTGTGGAAAATTAGTGTAATTATTGTTTGTTTCTAGTTCTTTTGAATAACTGAAGTGTTAGAGCAGAATATCTGGCATTATTTTATGAATGTAATTGTGTAACATCCCGTTTCGAGAAAAATAATAAAATTTTCAAGTTTGACCAGGTTGACTTTTAGTGGGCTTGGAGTTGACTTTTTGTGTGGTTATATTTTTGCTTTGACTATGGTACCGTTGCGTAGAGCTAGTCGATACGAGTTCGTAGACTAGCAGCATGCTCGATTCGGAGCTAAGACCGGGAAGTTATGGTCATTTTAGTGGGAAGGGCAATTTGGTAATTTGGCAAAAACTGATATTTAAGTGCGAGAAAAGACGAAAATGTCCCTGTCTGCATCCTTAAAAATCTGGAAACTTCCCAGCCATACCCGGTCTTCCCCTCTCCACCCCTTCGCCAAGCCACTTTCGCACGCCGGTAGCCGCCAAACCGTGGCCGGACTTGGCCGACCACCACCCGGAAATTGAAGCCAGCAACCTCCTCTTCCTTTCCCCACCGGTGGTTCACCGTGAAACGACCCAGATCGCCGGAAATTGCTGCGAGACCGAGGGCTCGTGCAAATTGTGAAACCGTGCACTGTTGCGACACCACCTTTGGCCGGCCAGATCTCCCTGTTCCGGTGGAGTTAGGGAGCGTACTTGGTACCATTGGAAAGCTGGGGCGACGATCTACATTTTGGTACCAAGTTTGACACCGGAAACCGCCGGAGAACGCCGGAAAACCGCCGCAAAGTCTCGGAAAAACCACCCCGAGGCAGTCACCTTTCCGGCTAGATCTGCTCCTATCGCCGGCGAGTGGCACAACACAGCCACCACCATCGGACTCAGAACACGCCGGCGACTAGATCTGCACTTTCCCGAGCTCCGACGACCACCACATGCGCCCCACGCGCCGCCGTGACCGAGCCTCACGCGCCGCCGCCGATCTCCTCCTTTTCCGGCGAGTGAGTGCTCACCTCCCGTCCCGACGCGTTCCGGGGGTCGTGGGCAAGCTTGCTGTCCAGTCAATTTGACCCAATTTCGGTCGGATTTGGAAAAGCCCAATTCCGGTTGAGGTCCGATCTTCCGGGATCGATTCCGATCAATTGCTACAACGAATCTTGAAATTGAAGGTAGTTTCTCGTTCCTTGCATCTTCAATTTCGTTTCGGTATAAAGTTTGTTGAAATCGGACTTGAAACGGAAAAATCCATTGAATTTAGGGATTTTTGCCGATTAAGGGCATTTTTGTAAATTTCGAAAATATTGGGACATTTTCGTAATTACTGAAAATGTTGGGCAATCTTAGTATTTAGTGTTTTAATCTTGTATTTGGAGGCTTAGAGGATTCTACGAGCCTTTGGTTAATTTTTCGGTTTTTTAAAAAAAAGTTATTTTCGGTAAATTCTTTTTAGGTGCTCGTACGCGATCGAGGGCTGGACCGGAGATCCAGTAGGAGCATGCTTCAGACCAGTGAGTGCATTTATTTTCTAAACATTTTGGGTTATATATTATGATGATTTAATCGTATACAACTTGTTTGTTTGGAATTTCTTATGCATTTAAATATATATTTATGCTGATTTAGATGCTTGATGATTTAAATTTATATGCTTTGTGATTTTAATGGGATTTATGAGATTGATGTTTTTAAATGGTTTTGGTGATTTATGGATTTTTGAATATTTTAGCAAGTTTGTAGAAATGGTGATTTCAAAGAAATTGTGATTTTGTGGAATTTAAGAAAATTTTGGGGCAAATTTTTAATATTCGATATAATTGTTGCTTTTCATAAATTCTGTTAAATAGAAGATTTTGGAAAATTGTTTAAAAATAAAAGGATTTGCAAAATGGTTTTAAAAATAAAGGATTTGAAAAATTGATGATATCATGGATGATTTTATAAATGATTTTGAGGAGTACCACACTGTATCGAGATGTACCGAGTTATATGAGTTCTATGCGCGCTATTATTATTATTATTATATATACCATCCTCTACTGCGGACATGTGTCGAGAGAGAGATGATGAGGATCCTGCCATGACGGATTTGGGACGCCGATTCGTTGTGATGACTGAGCCCCCCTCCCCCGCCTGTGACGCCGTCAGGACGCTGAGGGTCACACGGCACGATATATGCTGTGGTACCGGTTGGTTTTATGATGGTTCTGATTCATTGCGGATTTTATACCGGATTTGGTTTTATATTGATTGCTGATTTATACTGGTTGGGTTTTATAATTGTTGTTTGCTGAGTTTATACCGATTTGGTTTTATATTGGTTGGTTTCTGATTTTAAATTGATGGTTTGATTTTATGGATTGTGGCCTATGGCCTTTGGTTTCAGATTTTGACCCATTTGCTTGATCGTTTATGAAATTGTGTTTGACCATCAATTAATTATTATGGATTTCATTTACGTTTTTAGTGTTTGGTACGTGATTTCGATAATTGTTTTAAATTACGTTTTCGCCCCTAAACCGTTTTTATTGATTTAATGATTTGGGGTAAACCGAGGGTTTTGCGAAATGATTTTCAAAACGGGGAACCTTTCAACTGAGTGACGTGAGGTTTGAGTGTAAAGGTTTTAACGGCTGAAATTGTATTTTGTAGTTATCTAGGAGCACTCACGGAGATATTTATATCTCACGTTTTGTTATTTTTACTTCGTTCCCTAGGTCCTAGTTGCAGGTTCCCGTGGACTACCATCGGCATTTCGCATCGGCATCGCATCCGCTTATCGCATCTGTTTATTACTTCTTCTTATGTATTAGACTCTGATCTTATTCTGTTCATGTTGGATTTGTATCATTTATATTTTTGTCTATCACTCTTAGTGGCTCTGTCATTCCCACCTACTTCATACATTGTTTCTTATTTATTCATTATGACTCGTTGATTTATTGTGGTGCTTATTTTATCTACTTTTCGTTCATATCTTATTTACTATTCGTCCCATTATTGTTTATTTGTTTATTTGATTATTATCCCCTTTCGGAGGAGGATTCTGTCGGTTGTCCCGAGGGGTTCTGGTGGAATCTTCCTCAGGCGGGGCCTCTCCGGTTATTCTGGAGGAATTTCCGGGGCGGGTTCTGTCAAATTGGGCATTGGACTTAGGTGATGGTGGTTATGATGTTGGTGCAGCAATGGAGATGATGGTGTAGTCATGTGTACGGCTTGGAGTGCTTGTGTTATTCCTTGCTTGAGTGATTGACAATGGTGGAGATAGAGAGTTTGGTGGCTGAATGGAGAGATTAAAAGATGGAGAAGATAATAAAGAAGTGAAAAAGAGAAGAATAAAGAATGGAAGGTGCGGCTAAGGTGGAGATGGTGTAGTGGAGGTGAGCAGTGGCCAAAATTTTTAATTGGGAAAAGATGATGGCTATTTTGTGCAGCTGTGGAGATGTGTTTGCTGTTGTGGAATGAAGAAAAAATGGAGGAGAAAGAGAGGGAAAAACGTGGGAGTAGAGAGGAGAGAAGAGAGGGGGTTTTTGCCCCTAAGGCACTACTTCTACCTTCAATAATATGAAGCTTACATAGAGACTAGGGTTGCAATCCTTCTTATCCTAAATTTCTCTCTTTGCCACCACTTATAGAGAAATTACGGGGATTTTTATTTTTCAATAATTCAAAATCTCAACAAAAAAATCAGAAAATAATATTTTCCTAATTTCCTATTGGTGCTGCCCATATTGATTTCTATAATTTTAAATTTCTTAATCTCCAACCAATGAGGAAATAAATAAATAATAAATTCTAATAAATCTCTTATTTTCTCATGTGATATGCTGACCAATATTCAATGTAGACTTTGATTAATTGATGTGGCATCCTTGTCATCAAAGCTTAGGTGGTAATCCAAATAGATAAATGAATTTTTTCTTATTTATCAAAAGTTCACGTCAGCCAGATTGAAACCTCATTTTGAATACCCAAATGAGCTCAAAATCAGTCCCTCCCAATAGGAAATGTTAGTTCTATGTCTTAGTTTTCTAGAAATATATTATATATGCAATTGCGACACTGATTAGACATTCAAAACTCAATTGTTCCACAATAGTGCAAATATGTTGCAACTGCAAATTTATTCAACTTTAAAGAATAAACTGCACTGATTGGACGATCCAACTGACATGTAATTTTGAAGAGATGATCCTTGATGAGTTAACAAATTTATGTGACTAAATTCACTCAAAAATTCATCTTGTAGCTACAGATACACTCAACACATTATAGGTTGCATAGAATCTCAGTTTGTTCCAAATAAAGAAAGTTTTATACTTGCCTCCATTTGTATTATTCTTGACGTTTGATTTCAAATTGATCATCTTCTTGATAATTTTAACTCCATTTTGAATTTCCTTCACATAGGATTCAATATTTAAAACTTGGATTCTCAATTATGTTGAAATTACCAAAATACCCCTATTTTGTGTTGAATTTGCAAAAATTCTTTTTCTCACCTACAAAAGGGAAAATAGTATAAATGAATGCTTTTTTTAAAAAAAAAAAAACAAAATAAGCACAATCTACCAAATATTAAGTTAAAAAGATAGCTTTAAATTATGCAATTTTTAGGCTTAACAACCACCCACAAACTAAACATTTACTAGTCCATTAGCAAATAAAAAGAAATTAACTTTAAAAACCTTCTTTCTAAGTAATATGATTATGGGTGCCTCATAAATTGCATAATATATGGATCCAAAATTTACTTCAAAGTATCATAATTCAAACACCTTATTTTTTATTCAATATATCACATCTCCCAAGTGTGTGTGTGTGAATAAGAACAAAGAAATGCATTTACATCATGCATGAATAAATCCACAAATAGAGATTATAAAAGTGCTTATGAACTTCATATGCTTAACACAATTGAACACTCTCCACTAATGTAAACTAATGCATAGGTCTTTATTGGCTGGTAATGTAAAGTGTTGTGGTGAAAATTGATAACGTGTAAGTGCACGAATCAACAAGTAATAAAATGGTTCTTAAAAGAAAACGAAATATCGATCCCACCAGGAATAATGTATCTAGTGAAGAAAAATAAACTCTATTGCCATTAAATCTAAAAATTCAAAACCTTTAATAAGGGAATGAAAAGTAAATTTTCTAGGATCTTGTAATTTCTTTGGAAACTCTTGGTATTCATCACTTTCTTCTTCTCTTCGTCTCTCTTCTTCTTTCTTCGGCCTTTCCCTCCCTAATTTGATCAGAAATTACTTTGTGATCAATAAAGATAAATCCTTCATAAGCTTGATTAGGGCCATACGTGGGATGAAAGTATCTTCAACAAAATCACTACTATCATTTAAATCATCCCATCGAACATTCATTCTATTTATTCTCTCATATTCTAAGACAAGATGCTCAGGCATACTCACTTCTTCACTATCTTCACCAATGTCATTAGAATATATGCATCTTCACTGCAGTATACGACCTATTGGCTCATCCATCCTCACTGCATCTTTCTTCAAAGTTTCGGCCACCACCTCCCTAGGAGTTTCAAATTTCTCTTCTTTTCCCAAGGCCATATCTCTTTTCACTATCTTTTTTCCTTGTACTCCTTCATTGTAAGTCCGGCTTGACTTTGCTCCTTCTTGGCCGAATCCTTCATGTCACTCTCCTTTAAGTGAATAATCTCCTCTTTACATGGAATTCTCTTAGCTTGAGCACGTTGAAATTCCTTTGTGACAAGGATATCCAGCCACTTGGACATCCTCCTTTGGATTTATTTATATTTGACTTGAAAGAGTGCCCATTGGTCTTTAAATAGCTTGAGCAAATTTGCCTATTTGAATACCTCTCTTGATGAAAAATTTGGATGGTTTCTCCACCCTGGATTGTAAGTGTCGGAAAAGGGGTTGTTGTTGTTATTGTTATTGCCTTGTCGAAAATTCGCTACAAAATTAACATCATTAGTTTCAAGAGGATTTCCTAATTGACAATTAATACTTTCATGGTTAACCCCACAATGTTCACAACAATTAACATTATAAATATTGGAAATATTATTTCAATTGTTGGAACCCAAGGACTCAAGTTGCTTAATAAGAATTGCAACTTGAGTACTCAATTTATCTATCTTATCCTCTTTATAGACAGCCATGGTCTTCTTATGATGTTGGCTCCTTTCACTTGCCTATTGCGAATTATTGATTTCCATCTCTTCCAATAGGTCGTACGCATCCTCTTGTGATTTATTTAACAACGCACCACCACCAGCTGCATCCACATTATTCCTTGTTACATTGCTCAACCCATTGTAAAAATATTGGACTTGACTCTTTATGGGCATCCCATGGTGTGGACACTTCCTCAGTAATTCTTTTAAGTTCTCCTAAGCTTTATTCAATGACTCTCCATAAAATTGGTGAAAAGTATTGATCATGTTCTTAAGCTTGGTGATTTTCATAGGTGGGAAAAATTTATTCATAAACTTAAAAGCTAAATCATCCCAGGTGATAATTCTTCAGGGAGGTTAAGACTGTAACCAACTTTTAGCTCTATCCTTTAGGGTAATAGGAAACAACCTAAGTTTGACAGCGTCTCTAATAATTCTATTGTATTTCACTACCTCACATACATCACATAAATTAGATATATGTTGGTTAGGATCCTCATTAGGTAACCTTCCAAATTGATAATTATTGAGCATAGACATTGTAATAGGTTTGACCTTAAAACTAGGGGCATCAATAGGTGGTCTCCTTATACAAGACATATCCTCAATTCTTCTATGTGCAGCATAATCCCTAATGGTCCTATAACCTTGATAATTAGGAACTTTAGCAATTACATGGTTATTTTGGTTTTCCATAGTATCCCCTCTTTCACTCACTATTTCTAATTTTTTTTTCTCTAACTTCACTTCTTCTTAATCTCCTCAAATCTTGCAAGTGCATGAATCAACAAGTAATAAGTTTGACAGCGTTCCTAATAATTCCATTGCATTTCACTACCTCACATACATCACATAAATTAGATATATGTTGCTTAGGATCCTCATTAGGTAACCTTCCAAATTGATGATTATTGAACATAAACATTGTAATAGGTTTGACCTCAAAACTTGGTGCATCAATAGGTGGTCTCCTTATACAAGACATATCCTCAATTTTTCTATGTGCAGCATAATCCCTAATGGTCCTATAACCTTGATAATTAGGAACTTTAGCAATTACAAGGTTATTTTGGTTTTCCATAGTATCCCCTCTTTCACTCACTATTTCTAAATTTTTTTTCTCTAACTTCACTTCTTCTTAATCTCCTCAAATCTCGCAAGTGCATGAATTAACAAGTAATAAAGTTGTTTTTAAAAGAAAACTGAATATCGATCCCATGAGGAATAATGTCTTTAGTGAAGAAAACTAAATTCTATTGCCAATTAAATCTAGAAAAGTAAAAGAATGATCGTTGATTGATTGATTTTGTGCAACAAAGTAAGAATAAAATAAGAAAGCAATTAAGAAAACAAAACAAGGCAGCAAACGTAAATAAGCAAAGGTTCAAAATATTGATGGAACAAGGATTATGACTTCACCACTATTAATCCTATTTAGCCTTAATGCATGAAAAATTCATTAGTTAACCTCTCTTAACCTAAATTGACCAAGAGTTTATCCTCAATGCATCTTGATCTAGCAAGCACACGATAGTTTTATTGTCCCCAATCTAAACTACCAAATTTAAGCCCTAAGATATGCAAACCCAATAAGCTCTTGTTAAGGTGTCACTAGGCATGATGATATCCCTATCTAGCATGTATTTCATTGAAAATAATACTATATCTCTCATCCCTAAGTGAATACAATATTAAATCAATCACCTTTTTTATTAAAACTTTAAGAACAACAATGAAATATTAACTATTAATATGAATTAAAACCAAACAAGCATTAAAAACTAAATGGTCATAATAGGGCTACATCATAATCCTTATAAAAACTTAGCTACTCATGTTCTTAGAAATAGCCATCAATGAATCAAAACAAAACATATTATGATTAACAAAAAGATGAAGAAAAGAGAAAACAAATCCAAGATCTTAGTGGCTGCCGAATTCCCCTCTATTTGTCCTCCAATTGCTTCTCCAAATATGCTTCAAGAACAAGGTTGAACTCATCCAATGGTGCTGGTCGAATTCTTCCTCTTCTAAACCCTTGTGTAGCTGAAATCTCCTTGCTATAAGGCTCTAAAAAGAACTGAAAATAATGTAAAAAACTTGATACCCCATACTTTAAACCTCTGACCTTCTATCTATCTTCCCTTAAAGCTTCAAGGTGTAGGGTATTTATAGAAAAAGTTTACTAGTTGAGATAGAAAAAACTTATAGGTCTATTTTTCGGAGATAAAATATAAAACAAAAATCAAATCTCCCTACATTCTTTCATATGGCCGGCTTTATGGGGTTAAATAGGTCGTTGGAGCCATCAAAAGGATGTCGTATTCCCACTTAGATAAGAAAACAATCCATATCTCTTTAGGAATTTAATTTCTTTTCAACTCTAATTCCTCCTCCCATTAATATTCCAATTAATATTATTGGAATAATATGATCTTCCCAAGTGGCATATGATGTGGCAAAAATAACACACATGGCTGGAGAATGATGATGTGGCAATCTCAATCATCCATGCATAGGTGGCATCCTAGTTGGCAAAGACACTTCACTTTATATCTTCAATGTTCGTCAGGAAGATTTCAAGTACACTTTGGATGACCAAATGAACTCCGAATTCACTAATTCCAATTGAAAAAGTTAGGTCTATGTTGTAGCTTTCCAGGCATATCTTGATTACACATGCTAAACACTGGGAAGGCACTCAAAGGCCAATTTCCCCAAAGGAATTTAAGTCTGTCTCAACTGCTAAAAATGTTCATCTTCAAAATCAAATTAGTACTGATTGGTTGGTCCAATTGTAATGAAACTTTACATAATTGAACCTTGATGAATCTTAAATCATTAGCAACCACAAAAATTCCATGTGTAGCTTCAGATATTATTTTTCCAGTAAAGATTGCATAGAAAATACAGCGATTTCCAGCATTTGTCTTCTTTCTCTAAAAATAGAAAAGACAACAATTAGTATTTTTCAAAACTAACTAAAATCCAATATAAAATATGGCTTAAAAGCAGTAACTTTTTATGCCTATCATAAAAGGCTAAATTGTATTGGCTCTAGTAAAGAAAATGATAAGGTATGTAAACAAAACACAAGATAGAAAGCTTAAACTAGTTTTCAATGAATACAAATCTAATGTTCATTTTTTTCCTTCCTATAAAGGAATTTTTTTCTACTTCCTTTCCTTTAAAATTTACAAAAACAATACTCTTTTTTGATTTTATTTTTAGTTTTTTATGTGCAACAAATATTCTCTTGTACTATTGTTGCAATTTTTTTCTTTTTTTCTTTTTCTTTTTTTTGTCTTTTGTTGTTTTTCTATCTATTTACTTTTCCCACCCACAAACTAAATTCTCTATACATATTTGAACTTAAAGAATACAAGTCATGGCTATTTATACCAAATTTCCACCCACAAATTAATTTGTAGCAACTTCCCCACCCCTTTTATGATATTAAATTCATATTAATGAGTTCAGAGTCTTTCTTTATAATATGTAAAAGGTAGGAAATAAAATATTCATTTAGGATCAAAAGGGTAGGTAAATTGGTTTCCATAAAAAACAAAGATAATAATGCACCTTAATGTGGTCAATAGGCTCAAATAGGTACTAGCAATAACATTATGCACAACGTAGGCTTGAAAGCACTATGCTGAAAGTGTGGATTCACGACACTACATGCACAACAGAGAAAAAAAGTTGCATAACAAAAAACTAATTTCTGACACAAATTTATTGTGTTGGCCTTATTGTAACAAAATGATGACACAACAACATTGCAAAATTGTTTCATTAGTTGCGCCAATTATATTAAGAGACACATTTTGAAACTGTCACAAAAAATTTGTATGCCAAATACATTCAGTGACACATATTCTACATTTGTCGCGGAAACTCTGCACAACAAAAACCATTCATGACACAAGAAGGTAAAGTGTCGCTAAATAATTTGGCGTAAAATCTAATTAGCAACACCAAACAAACTGGTGTCGCTAATTATGTTGAGAACATCCAAATTAGTGACACAGAAAACTATGTTGATAATTTGTGGAAAATAATTCTCTTAGATCTAGCTTATACTCTTTTAAAATATAAGCAAATGATGAAATATTTTTAATCTTTATGCTCATTGAGGTGATCGACCCACTATAAATCGAAAATCTATGTGCCTCTGTCATTGCACACTATACAAAGTAATCATAGGCCAAACACTATACACACTACTCTGTAAACTATGCGGGTTCAATGCATCTGCTGCAATACCAAGTCTTAGATTTCTATCTTCTGCTGCAAAGTTTGGCAAAAAACAATAACCAATTTCCAAGATGAAGAATCCAATGGGTGGTGCTTTTTGCCTCTTACAACCTTTCTCTCATTTACATGCCATGTCAAATTCTTAGGAGTTGAAACACTGTGGAACATCTTTTTAAAATGTGGAATATGAGGAAAGAACCATAAAACCTTAGATGGTATTTAGGTAACATTGTTATATTCTCCAATTTGCCATCTAGATGATCCACATTTAGGACATCTCATCAGATTCGCATATTTCTTTCTAAACAAAATACATTATTTTCGAGGCATGTGTGTATATTCTCATACTTCATTCCCAACGCATTTAGAGTCTTCTTCACATTATAACTAGATGTTGGCAAAATATTATCACGTGGTAGAATCTCAGATAACAACTTCAACAGTGCATCAAAGCTCTTGTCAGAATGACCATATATTCCTTTCAAGTTATAGAATTTGACAATAGTCGATAACTTGGTAAAATTATTGCATCCTGGGTACATATGTGTCTCCATATCCTCCAACAATTAGGAATTTTTGGAATGTCACTATCAATATTATCAAAGGTATCACAGGTCAATTCAATGTTGTTATACGCCACATCTTCCTCACTCCCACTATCATCTTCATCAAACTCTATATCTAGATTATAAACTTGTGAAGGTGTCTTAACACTAGATTAATAATATTCACCCTGCCAAATCCATTGAGGGTAATTGCTATCAAATTTGTTCCAATAGAAGTGACCTTTTATGTGTCATATTCCTAAATTTCATGCAAGGATACTTTTGGCAAATTGATCTACATTTTTCATCACAAACTCTAAAAATTCCTTCACACCTTTGGCAAGTTGATATGATTGTCTATCTGAATATATCCATGCCTTATTCATTCTGCAATCATATTAATTAATGCAATAATCTTAGTATTGCCTATACATGAAAGCAATCAAAAGCAAAACAAAACAAAAAACACATACGTGCATGAATAAAGAGTTAATAAAGGACAATACTAACTTCTAGCGATAAGTAATATACTATAAATGCTGTTGTATATATATATGTTTAAACTTACTTGAAACGTAATGATCGAGAAAATCAAAACAAATGAAGAACGTGCAACATAAATATAATGAAAGCTATAATTTATTGCAACTATAAGAAGTTGGGTGGCAAAATTAAATGAGGTATTCAATTGAAGTTGGTAGGCTAACCGAGTGAAAAATTAACTGGAAAAAATTATAGCGAATTTTTAAAATTTAAACACTTTTAGCGACGAATTATGTATATCCAATGACCTAAGTCGTCGCTATTTTTGAACATTTAGCGACGACTTGCATTGCCTTTTTCTATATTTGCACATTTCCTTTATTAAAATGTATCCTTTATTGGTGAGTTCATTTATATAAGAAAAAAATTTAAAATCTATTTCTTGGTCATGTGAGTTACAAATTAATGAACTTTAGAAATAGTACTTTAATCGTGATAAATAGACTGATTTAGGAAACATAAATACTTTAAATATTAATAATATAGTTTACAAAATTGAAAGATATCATAGTAACTTATTTTATTACATCTGAATTGTTTAGTGAAAGTCTATTTCTTATTGAACTTATATAAAATATTGCACATTGAATTATATTATACATTAAATATTATTTGGTTTCTCCATATATATATTTCTTGGCTAATAAAGGCTTTTTTTATATGCTACAAAAGTTATATATATTTGATAGGCATAAAATGTTACTATTTTTATGCCACTTTTTATATTGAATTTTAGTTAGTTTAAAATTAATTGTTTATCAAAAATACTGAATTACTGTATTTTTCTATTTTCAGTAAAAGAAAGACAAAAAGCTGGGATTACTGTATTTCTGCGCAATCTTTACTTAGAAAATCATATATGGAGCTACACTTTGACATTTTGTGTGATTCTAGTTCAAATGATTCCTGATTCATTAGGCCTCAATTCTATAAATTTTCATTGCAATTGGATTAGCCAATCAGTACCAGTTTTATTTACAAGATCAACATTTTCATCAGTTGCGGCAGATTTACACTATCTTGGGGAAATTGGAATTTGAATGTCTTCTCGATGTCCAAATTGTGAAAACAAGATATAACTGGAAAGCTAAGACACAAACCTAAATTTTTATATCAGAATCAGTGAATTCAGAGTTCATTTGTTCATCCAAAGTGTGCTTGGAATATGATGAAGGACACTGAAGATATAAAAGGAAAGTATCTTTGCTTACTAGGATGACACCTATACTTGGACTGCCATATCATCATACTCCAGCCATGTGTATGAATTTTTCCACATCATATGCCACATGGTAGGTTAGATTATTCTAATTATATTAATTGAAATAATAATTAGGAAAAGGAATTAGAATTAGAGTTAAATTGGATTCCTAAGGGGATATGGAATATTTCCTAAATTCTAATGTGAATGTGAGACACCAAAGACCACACTGCCTTAGGATGGCTGGCCATATAGAGAAAATATAGGAGTTTGAGATTTGTAAATATGTTATCTACTATATTATCTAGGTTTAGAGAAGGACTCTAGGGCTTATCTAGGGTTAAACCTCTCCTATAAATATCATGCACTTTGAACCATTCCACACATCATTCTTCACAATTCACTACACACTACACAGCCCTCATGGCTAAACATCACTAGCCACATATCACACAGCTCTCAAAGCTATTGTGCTTTCATTCTCATGGCAACAATAGAGTTTTTCTAGCTTTTTTATACAGTTTTCAATGGTTCTCACATGAGAAATTGTGCTACACAAAGCCAAGATCAAGGAGAAAATTCGGCCAGCCTTGGAGGATTGAATCTTGTGGTTTTGATTCATAGTTTGGAGAAGAAAGAGTGGAGATCAAAATTCAGCAGCCATCAACTTTTGATTTTGATTATTTGTTCTTTATTATCTTTGATATTTAATCAATGTTTTCTCTTAATTATTTGATGGATAGTTTTGAGAATATGTGTAACTATTTTTCTATGAGTATTATGATGTAGACCTATTATGACCATAAGTGACTAGAAGTTTATTCCTCAATGCATTCTAATCTAGCAAGCACAAGGTATTTAATTATCTCTAATCTAAATACCGAAATTTAAGCCCTAAGACATGCAAACCCAATATGTTCTTGTCAAAGTTGTCACTAAGGCATGCAATATTCCTATAACCATGTATTTCATTGCCCATCCATATTTATATCCCTTATTCCTAAGCCAATATAAATACTAAATCAATCCACCTTTTCATGCAAGCATTAATAACTACAATGAAATATTAACCTTAAACATGAATCAAATTCAAATATGCATTAAACACTAAATAGTCATAATAGGATTACATCATAATCCTCATAGAAAATTAGTTACTCATGTTCTTAGAATTATCCATCAAATAATTAAAAGACAACATAGAATAAATAACAAAGAGATTAAGAGTAAAGAGATCAAATCCAACGTTGATGGCTACTGGAATATGTTCTTCACTCTTCCCCTCTTGGCTTCTCCAAACTATGATCAAATACTAAAGGTGACTCCTCCAAAGGTGCTGGCTGAATTCTCCTTGAACTTTGCTTTGTGTATCACAACTTTTCTATGTAAAATACTCTTAATAACTGAACACAAAACCTAGGAAAACTGATGTTGTTGCCGTGAGGGCTGGTGGTGAATGGTCTCCTTTGTCTTCCTATAATGCATGGTATTTATAGGGAAGGTTTAAGAGAGGTTTAACCCTAAAACCCTTCAAAAACCTATAGAATATAGGAGATAATATGTAAACTTAATCTCAAACTCCCATAATTCCTAGCATGGCCGGCCACCTCAAGGATAGTAGGGTAATTTGCGTCTCATGTTCACACTAGGATTAACGAAACATTCCTTATCTCTTTAGGAATCAAATTTGTATTCAACTCTAATTCTTTTTATTCTAGATATTATTTCAATTAATATAATTATAATAATCTGATCTTCCATGTAGCATATGATATGGAAAATTTTGTACATATGGCTGAAGTGTGATGACATGATAGTCCAATCATCAATAGCATCCTAGTAAGCCAAAATACTTTCCTTTTATATCTTCCATGATCGCCAAGCAGATTCCAAGTACCTTTTTAATGACCCAATGGACTTAGAATTCATTGCTTCTTGTTGAAAAAGTTAGGTCTATGTCTTAGATTTCCAAGCATCTCTTGTTTACACAATTTGGACATCGGGAAGACACTCAAATTCTAATTTCCCCGAGATGGTGTAAATCTGCAGCAACTATTGGAAATATTGATTTTGTAAATCAAACTAGTACTGATTGGCCAAACCAATTGCAATGAAACTTTTCAACACTGAAGCCTAGTGAATCTGTGACGACCCGGATCTAAAAAGCTAGAGTAAGTGTGGGCGGGTGCAAAGGGCACTGGCAGGCTACCTTACTGGCAGAGATCGGTGTCCAATCCCACATCGCCCGGGTGTGGAAAGGGGGTCATGTGGTAATGGTTCAAATGTAAAGTAAGCACTCTTTTAATAACCAAGGCCTTTTCAGAGCGTTTGGCTTCAGAGTTGGAAGAACTCTGGGGTTAAGCGTGCTCAAGTGGGAGCATTCCTAGGATGGTGACCCCCTGGGAAGTCTGACCAAAAACTCCATACCGTCTGAAGTGCGGTGGCTAAATTGGAGACAATATTGGTTGGAGAGAGAGTGTGGCGTTACAGAATCAGGAATCATTTTCAACTAGAATTGCACGAAACCTCAAAGTGTAGCTCCAGATATGATATTCTCATTAAAGGTTGTGCAGAAACACAGTAATTCCGACTTTAGTCTTTTTTTTACTTAAAACAGAAAAATACAGTAATTAAGTACTTTTCATTAACATTTAATTATAAACTAGCAAAAATTTAATATAAAAAGTGGCATAAAAACATTAAAATTTTATGCCTATCAGTTGCAACCAGATCAAATAGCTTACATAGGTCTCAAATAGCTCACATAAAAACATTAACATTCTTTTCTATAGCCCTCACGACTGCACTTCTTTTTCCTCATTCACATGGCAACAAATTTATAGTTCAAGGTTTTAATTCAGTTTTCAAGGGTCTTTACATAGAGGAATTCGGCTACACGAAGTCTTGATCAAGGAAGAATTTTGGCCAGCTTGTGTAAGACTTCAACCTTGCATCTTGAGGCATAGTTTGGAGAAGCAAAAAGGAGAAAGATTGGAGATCAAATTCAGCTGCCATCAACCTTTGGATTTGTTTCTATGCAATTAATTTTCCTTGTTATTTAATCTATGTTTTCTTTAGAGTATTTGATGGATATTCTTGAGAACATGTGTAACTAACTCTCTATAAGGATTATGATGTAGCCCTAGTATGGCTATTTAGTTTTTAATGCATATTTTGAGTTTGATTCATATTCATGGTTAATATTTCATTGTAGTTCTTAATGCTTCCATGAAAAGATGGATAGATCAAGAATTATATTGGCTTAGGAATAAGGGATACAATATGGATGGGCAATGAAATACAGGGTTATTGGAATATTGAATGCCTTAGTGACAACTTTGACAAGAGCTTATTGGGTTTGCATGTTTTAGGCCTTAAATTTTGGTATTTAGATTAGGAATAATCAAATATCTTGTGTTTGCTAGATTAGAATGCATTGAGGAATCAACTTCTAGTCACTTGTGGTCAAATGGGGATTAACCTTATGAATCTATCATACATTAGGACTAAATAGGAGTAATAGTGGTGAAATCATAATCCTTGTTTCATCAAATCTTGAACTTATTGCTTGCTGCGTGTTTCACTTTTACAATTTCTTTTCAATTTAATTATTGCTTTGCTACTCAAACAAAAAACCAACAAACAATCCCTTTTACTTTTATTAATTTGATTAACAAATGATTTATTTTCAGAATTAGAGACATTATTCCATGTGGGATCAATATCACTTTTCTCAAAGAATACCACTTTATTACTTGATGATTCGTGCACTTGCGAGTTAGCAATTTACACCACAAGTTTTTGGCGTCGTTGCAAGGGAATAATTATTTATAGTTTTGATTTAAATTTTTTGTTGATTAAATTACTGTTTTTAGTTTAATTTTTGTTTTTGTTTTTGTGTAGGTTCAATTTTAGCTTTCAAAGAACAATAATTAGAGAGCTTTCTTGGATCTAAAGCAATGCAATTCGAATTTGAAGTAGGAAAAAATTGAAGTAGCTAAGTATTTTAATTTGTGTGTTTAGGGTTTTTATATTGTTTTCGGTTTTTGAAAAAAAAATTTATTTTGTTCGCTGTTCTTATTTGTTTCTGTTTTTAGGTTTATTTTACTGAATTTGAGTTTTGTTTAGTTGTTATTTGTTTGGTCTTCTGTTTTGTTAAAAAATAATAATAATAATAATAATAATAATTGAAAATCCTAAAATTGAAAAAAAAATAACTGCACTTTTATTTATGTTTTTAATTTGATTTGCTTGCTTTTTTTAGTTTTATTTTGCTTTAGGTTTGTGTTTTCTTTAATTTTAATTTGGTTTTCATTTAGTTTTAAATCTTTTGAGTTTGTTTAGTTTGTTTAATTTGACTTTTAGCTTGAATTTATGTTGCTGGAATTTTATTTTGTTAGGTCAAATTTCTGTTTTTTTCATTTGTTTTTGTTTATTTGTTTTATGAGTTTTCCAACTCATAAGGAACTTTTCGAAAAAATTGAGAAGGATGCAGTCTCAGAATTAAAACTATACTATGCAATTTCAAGGCTATGGGTATCAATCGTTTTGTAATGAAATTGAGAATTATGGAGTCCAAGTTGTAATATGCGAATTATGTGGAGGTAACCATTCAAGTTTTGATTGTCAATTGAGAAATTCTTTTTACCCTGAAGATTCATATGAAGATTTCTCATGGAAAAACAATTATCCTCCCAACTCATATGACTCTGCATGGTAGAATCAACCAGAATATGAATGGCTTGATCCTTCAAAGATTCTGCAACATCGAAAAAAGTCACCATTAGACGAAGCTTTGGAGAGAATTCAAGAGACTTGTGCTAAATACTGTGCACAAGTTGAGGAATTGTGTCATGAGCTATCTGCTATATTTAAAGATATTGCAATTTCCATAGAGCAACTAGAGGTAGTATTTTCACAAAGAAATCAAAAAGATTTGCCAAACAATGTGGAAATTATCTCTAGTGAACAAGTTGAGGAGTTGGTATATTTTCAAAAGCCATTAGATGAAGATAAAAGGCTTGATGATCATCCAGAGGATACATTAAGTAATAAGTTATCAAAACTAGAGGAGAATAAGATCATTAAGGTTGCTCATTAAAGGAGCCAAGCTCCCAGAGGAATTGAAGTTAAGTGGACCTCAAAAGAAGCTAATTTGACTATGATTATGCCTATAGGAGCTCAAGTCGTTGTTGCATTCACAATTTTTATTCAAGATGAGACTGATTTAGTTGTTGATGTTAACAGCTTTCAAGGGTTCCAAGTTAATGCACAACTGCCATATCCAAAGCTTGGAAAATACTACGAAGATGAAATCATCCTTATCTATGATCCTGGTTGAAATTAAAAGAAAGTCAAGCTAATGACTTGAAACAAGAGCTTTTTGGGAGGAAATCCAAAGTTTTAAATTTTTTGCTTTATTTTATTTTTAGTAGTTTTTAATTTTTTATTTCTCTTAATTTGTTTTGTTTTGTGTTTTTAGGTGTCAAAGAAGGAAAATCAAAGGAGAAGCATAAAGGGGTAATCGGCCTAAAGGGAGCTTTATAAGCTTGGAGTTTGCATTTCATCAAATGGGGAAGCTTTCTTTACCTTTACTCTTTATTATGTTTATTTTCTGTGTTTTTAACATAGAGGACTATGTTCATCTTAATTTGGGGGTGGTTCTCTTTGTATAAAGTTTTCTTCTATAGTTTTTATTTTTAGGTTTAGTCTTTAAACTCTTAATTTTGTTTGCTGAATTTTTTGTTTTAGAGGTGCTTTTAAATATTTTGATGAGCCTATGATAAAAAATATGATTGTGAATAAATTGATTCTTAGGTAGTGGAATTGTTTTTGTTTATTCTCTAATGCCTAAAGTTAAATTCACATGTTATTACTTTCAAAACCATTTTTGAGCACTTTATTAAATATGCATGATTTAGATTGTAGTTTGGAGAAGGTTTGCAATAATTTATTGTGATTATTTTTTAACTCTAGAACTTGCATAATTATTGCTAGGCGAAATCCTAGAGAGATGCATTGCTATGAATATGATTTAGGCCATTTTTGTTTTGAGTTTGATCATTTCTAGCCTACCTTTTAAATATTTATCCATTAGTACCATGTTTGAGCCATTTTTAGGATGCATAATTGATTGCATATTATAGCATTTTTGTTCTTTAAACCACATTGACTTACATATTTTAGCCTAAATATACTTTTCTTACCCTATACACATTTATTAAAGAAAGCTTATGTTAAAATGAATATATGCTTATAAATTTGTATTTGGAGGAGTAAAGTAGAAAATAATTTGGGAGTGGCTGATGATGGTGAAATTTGGCTATTATATATATTTGATGTTGAAAAAGAAGTTTGAGCAAGGTATGGAAAAGAACAATTTGGGGGTTAGAAAGAAGAATAAAAAAAAATAAAGTGTTGTGAAAAAGAAAGAAGTTTTGTGAAGTTTGAAGGAAGGGAAGAAGAAAAGTGTCTTTGAAAGGAGAAAAAAAAAGTTTTATAAGCATATTATTCATAAGTTTTCTTTCTTTGATTTTTATTTTCTTATCATTTTCTTTCTTCTAATCATTACCATTTAGCCTTTACATTACAAACTCATAAAGTCCTAATGATTCAAGGTAATGCATTGATTTACATTAGTGGAGAGCAATTAATTATGTTAAGCATATGGAGGCTCATACTTTACAATCTCTATTTAATGTGAATTTATTCAATTGCATGACATTGAATGTATTATTTGTTTCACACATACACTTGAAAGTAATGATAATGTGGAGTAGAAGATAAGATGTTGAGATGCATGATTACTTGGAAATTACTTTTGAATTAATATGATTGTGCAATCTTTGAGGCAACCTCATCAAGGTATTTGGGTATTTTATAGGAATTGAGTTTTCAGTTCTTTCTTCGCTAGGGACTAGCAAAGTTCAATTTGGGGGTATTTGATAGGCATAAAAAGTTAATGTATTTATGCCAAATTTATATTGGATTTTAGTTAGTTTAGAATTAATTGTTAATGAAAAGTATTGAAATATTGTATTTTCTATTTTCAGTGAAAGAAAGGCAAAAGCTGGAATTACTGTATTTCTGCGCAATCTTTACTAAGAAAATCATATATAGAGCAACACTTTGAAATTTTGTACGATTCCAATTGAAAATGATTCATCATTCACTAGGTTTCAATTCTGTAAAGTTTTATTGCAATTGGATTGGCCAATTAGCACCAGTTTGATTTACAAGATCAACATTTTCTACAATTGCGGCAGAATTACACTCTCTCGGGGAAATTGGAATTTGAGTGTCTTCCCGATGTCCAAATTGTATGATCAAGATATGCCTGAAAATAGAAGACATAAACCTAACATTTTCAACTAGAATCAATGGATTTGGAGTTCATTTGATCATCCACAGTGTTCTTGGAATATGCTGAAGGACATTAAAGATATAAAAAGAAAGTGTTTTTGCCTATTAGATAACACCTATGCATGGACTGCCACATCATCACACTCCAGCCAGGTGTGCAATTAGTGCCACATCATATGCCACATGGGAGGTCAGATTATTCTAATTATATTAATTGGAATAATAATTAGGAAAAAGAATTAGAATTAGAGTTAAATTGGATTCCTAAAGGGATATGGAATGCTTTCTTATTTTAGTGTGAATGTAAGAAACCAATAACCTTAACAACTTTAGAGGGCCGACCGTATTGAGGAAATATAGGAGTTTGTGATTATGATTATATATTATCTCCTATTCGATTGGAATAATATCTAGGGTTAGAGAATGACTCTAGAGTTTTTCCTAGGTTATACTGCTCCTATAAATACCATGCACCTTGAGCATACTTTTACGCCACCGGACACCATTCTTTTCTACAGCCCTCACGGCTGCACTTCTTTTTCCTTATTCTCATGGCAACAAAGTTAGAGTTCTAGGTTTTATTTCAGTTTTCAAGGGTTTTTACATAGAGGAATTCAGCTACACGAAGTCTTGATCAAGGAAGAACTTCGACCAGCTTGTGGAAGACTTCAACCTTGCATCTTGAGGCATAGTTTGGAGAAGCAAAGAGGAGAAGGATTGGAGATCAAATTCAACAGCCATCAACCTTCGGATTTGTTTCTTTGCTCTTAATTTTCTTTGTTATTTAAACTATGTTTTCTTTAGAGTATTTGATGGATATTCTTGAAAACATGTGTAACTAACTCTTTATAAGGATTATGATGTAGCCTTATTATGACTATTTAGTTTTTGATGCATATTTGAGTTTGATTCATATTCATAGTTAATATTTCATTGTAGTTCTTAATGCTTCCATTGAAAGATGGATAGATCAAGTATTATATTGGCTTAGGAATAAAGGATATAATATGGATGGGCAATGAAATACATGGTTATAGGAATATTGCATGCCTTAGTGACAACTTTGACAAAAGCTTATTGGGTTTGCATGTCTTAGGGATTAAATTTTGGTATTTAGATTAGGAGTAATTAAATACTTTGTGCTTGCTAGATTAGAATGCATTGAGGAATCAACTTCTAGACACTTGTGGTCAAATGGAGATTAACCTTATGAATCTATCATACATTAGGGCTAAATAGGAGTAATAGTGGTGAAGTCATAATCATTGTTTCATCAAATCTTGAACTTATTGCTTGCTGCCTTGTTTCACTATTACAATTGATTTTCAATTTAATTAATGCTTTGCTACTCAAACAAACAACCACCAAACAATCCATTTTTCTTTTATTAATTTGATTAACAATTGCTTTATTTTCAGAATTAGAGACATTATTCCCTGTGGGATTGATATTGTTTTTCTCATAGAAACCACTTTGTTACTTGTTGATTCGTGCATTTACGAGTTATCAATTTACACCACTACAGTAGTGATATGATTGTTGTCTTGTTTGTACTTGAATTCTATTGCCTTGCTCTCCTTGAGTACCATTTTGTGACCATAAAGGATTTGTATAACTTTGCCTCCTTTGGAAATGACCTACAAAATTAACATCATTAGAAAATAGAATCACAAATTGACAATCTTCATTATAATGTTCACTAACTCCACACAAATTATTAGAAACATTAGCAAGGGGGTTCACTCCATTATTGACAACATTATGGCGTATATTCTTCATTACCCACAAAGCAATTTGACTACTCAAGCTTTTAACAGTAATTTGATCGATGGCTTTAACTTGGTTTCTTGGACAAGAAATCACCAAGAAGCTCCTTTGTATCTCTCCTAGACTTCATAAAGTGTCTCTACATCCCAGTAACAAAAAATGCAAATCTCATGCTTAAGTTCAACAGTCTTGGATGGAGGGAAAAATTTATCAAGGAATTTGCCTCCATCTCTTCACATGTAGATATAGAACTACAAGCAAAGAATTAAACTATGCTTTTTCCTCGTCCTTAAAAGTCAAAGGAAAAAGTCTTAGCCTAAGAATATCATTAGAAACGCCATCGTATTTGTACATATCACAAATATCAACAAAATTTATAATATGTTCATTAGGGTCCTCATGGGAGTAATCCAAAGAATTTAACAATATTCAAAAATGATATGATGGAAGGCTTAATTTCAAAATCATTAACTTGTATGAGCAGCCTTTTAATGCATGAGAGGTTTTCTATCCTTTTGTGAGTGACATACTCATAAATAGGAAGATCAGCCTCATCTTGATGAGCCATGACAACAATAAAAGTAAATTATTAAAAACAATTATAAAAATAGCAAGTAAAAATGAACAAAAGTAAAAGGCATATAACTAAAATGCAAATGCAAACCAAAAAAAAAAAAAAACCTAATAAGAAGAAGATCAAAACATAAAAGAAATGAAATTGATCTACTAAAAACACAAAATTTAACACTAAATAACCTACTGGCCAGCAACTAATATAGATGCAAAAACAACAACAGATACTGAAAACAAACTCAAATTTGTAGTGCAAATGCAAATTAAAATGTAATGAGAACCAAAATGCAAGCCAAAATTTAAAACAACAAACTAAAACAACTAAAATAATGAAAAAAAAAAAACCACAAAACTGAAAATCATTATAACAGACTATTTTGTTTACTTGAGATGCAAGTAACTAAAAACAGTAGTTATTTGACCAAGAAAATTAATTTAACAACTCTAAATATGCAACTAAATCAATACCAAACAAAAACAATAAACAAACTTAAAAATAAAAACTGAATGTTGTTGTAAAATTTGGACATCAACAGTACCCTTGTACAAAAATTCAAAACAAGATCAAACACATGCAAAATTGAAAAGAAATTAATCCATCATAACCTAGACACATAAAACAATGAAATAAAATTGAAAAGAAACAAACAAAATCGAATTCAAATACCTAAAAGACACCAAACCCGAGAATGCAACAAAATTTATAAAAACTGGACAGTTTTGATGCAAACTATGTAAACAAACCTAAAATGAATGCAACATTAAATTTTTTTTATATGATCTTTAATATAAGCAGTAACTAAATAACTAATGACTCAATAAAATCAAAAATCTGAAACTTCAACATACTAAAACGACTAGAAATAATGCTTGGAAAAATATGTACAACTTTATAAATACTCTCTAATATGCTAGATGAAGTTATGCAAAAGGAAAAAATAAAATAAAATCTCTAACTATCCGAAAATTGAACACAACAAAATTGGACGTAAATCTTTTTATTTTTAAGCTGAAACTGTATGACATTAAAAACACTAAAATTAACGCTTGAAAAATTATGGAAAAATTATAAATGCAGTATTATGGATGATAACAAACTAACCAAATGAAAAGTTAAATAAAATCTAAAAGCGACTCAAAACTTAAAATAACAAAAACTGGACATATTTGACCCAAAAACTGAAAATAAACAACAAATGATTTAATTTTTCTTTTGACTCTAACAAAACAAGCAGTTAAACACAAATAGAAACTCAAAAAAAAATCAAAATATTACAGCAAAGCAAACACAAAAATTGAAAATACTCAAAGACAACTTATCTCTCCCTTTGCCTTGCTAGCCGATTGTTGTCTTGAAATTGTGGAGATTGAATCTTCAATTTCCAGCAGCTTTCTCTCCAACAAATCACCAATCCAACATGCAAAAATCAAAAGAAAAGATTAGACGCAGATAAAGCAATAAAACCGAATCAAAGTAAATACAAAATAAGATTATTTTTATGTGAGAAAAATTAATCAAAGCACAAAACAAAATTTATATAGCAAACAAAGATATTATTTCAATGCAAACTGGTCAAAGAAGAAACAAATTCTAGCATGCAATCTACAAAACCAGATTTGCAGAAACACAAAAGCAAATGCTTAAAGTGGTCTTTCAAAGAAAGAATATCGAACCCGAAGGAACTCGTTCCTAAGTACTAGAATACTAAGCCTATATATGATATTTAAGCTCTCAAATTCAAATTGACATCAAAGAAATTAATTTTATAAAACTGGAATGCAAAAAAAATTGAAGATATAAACAAAAACAACAAAGGTAACAAAATGACAGAAATGACCAATCTTTATAGCAATAACAATTGTATATAATGATTAAAAAAAAAACAAGAAAAAAAACAGAACAAAGATAGGAAGAATCTCAACAAATCCTTGTCGAGTCTACAAAGCTTTTTGCCTTGTCTTCTTATCTTCTTTAACACTTGTTTTACTGTGATGATGATGATAAACTGCAGGTTTATGATGATGATGATGATGGAGATGGAAGAAGCTTCACGTGATGGTGGTGATGATGATGATGTAGCAATGGAGATGATGGTGGAGTGATGTGCACAGCTTGGAGTGCTTGTGTTATTCCTTGCTTGAGTGATAGGCAATGGAGGGAGATGGACAGCTTGTTGACTGTATGGATAAGAGTAAATAATGGAGAAGATGATAAAGAAGTGAAAAAGAGAAGGATGGAGAATGGAAGGTGGGGCTAGGGTGGAGATGTTGTAATGGAGGAGAGTGGCAGCTAGGGTTTTGTTGCTGCAGAAGATGGTGGCTATTTTGTGTGGCTGTAGAGGTGTGTTTGCTGCTCTAAAATGAAGAAAAATCGAGGGTAAAGAGAGAGAAAAATGTAGGAATGGAAATGAAAGAAGAGAGGGGGGTATTGCCCCTAGGGAACTACTTTTACCTTCAATAATATGAAGCTTACATATAGACTAGGGTTGCAATCCTTCTAACCCTAAATTCTCTCTTTGACGCCACTTATAGAGAAATTATGGGGATTTTTTATTCTTCCAATAATTTAAAATATCAACAAAAAATCAGAAAATAATATTTCCCTAATTTCCTATTGGTGCTGCCCATATCATTCCATGTAAGGATATTTATTGATTTTTATAATTTCAAATTTCTTCATCTCCAACCAATGAGGAAATAAATAAATAATAAATTCTAATAAATCTTTTATTTTCTCATTTGATTTGCTGACCAATATGTCTTTTAGACTTTGATTAATTTATGTGGCATCTTTGTCGTCAAAGCTTAGTTGGTAATCCAAATAGATAAATGAAATTTTCCTTATTTATCACCAATTCACGACAGCCCGATTCAAACCATCTTTTGATTGGCCAAATGAGCTCTAAATTTGTCCCTTCTATTTGGAAATGTTAGGTTTATGTCTTAACTTTCTAGATACATATTATATGTGCGATTCTGACATCCATAAGACATTCAAAACTCAATTTTTCCACAGTAGTACAAATCTGTCGCAGTGGTAAATTATTTCAAATTTAAAGAATAAACTGCACTCATTGGACTATCCAATTGACATGAAACTTTTAAGAGACGATCCTTTATGAGCTAAAAAATTTATGTGATTGGATTCACTCAAATGTTCATCTTGTAGCTCTAGATACACTCAACATAGTATTGATTGTGCAGAATTTCAGCTTGTTCTAAATAAGGAAAGTTTCATACTTGCCTCCACTTGTATTATTCTTGACCATTTATTTCAATTTGATCATCTCCTTGATAAATTTAATTTCATTTTCAATTTCCTCCGCATAGGATTCAATATTTGCAACTTGATCTCTCAACTATGTGAAAATTACCCAAATACTCCTATTTTATGTTTAATTTGCAAAAAAAAAAAAAAAAACCACCTACAAAAGAGAAATTAGTATAAATGAATGCATTTCTTAACGAAATAAGTACAATATAGCAAATATTAAGCTAAAAAGACAACCTAAAATGATACAATTTTTAGGCTTATCAATATGGATTCACAAGAATGGAAAAAAAAAAACCATTGACAGTGAAATGAAATCATTGTATTCCAACTTATTCTAGCTTTTGTAGATGTGCCCAAATGGGTACAACCCATAGGGTGCAAGTGGATCTACAAGAGAAAAAGTGGATCAGATGGGATGATGCAAACCTTCAAAGTTAGATTGGTGGCAAAAGGTTATATCCAAAACGAGGGGATAGATTATGAATAAACCTTTGCGCCAGTTGCCATGCTTAAATCTATCTAGATTCTTTTAGCCATAGTTGCAAGTCTCGATTATGGGATTTGACAAATGGATGTCAAGAGAACCTTTTTGAATGACAACTTAGAATAAGACATCTATATGCAACAACCAGAAAGGTTCATATCTAAAGCCCAAGAACACATGGTATGCAAGTTACAAAGGTTGATTTATGGACTTAAGCAAGCATCCAGAACATGGAACATTAGGTTCGATCAAGCCATTATTTCTATTGGTTTTGTTAAAAGTCCTAACAAACTTTGTGTTTATAAAAGGATCCAAGGAGAAAACGTAGTTTTTCTAGTCTTTTACTTAGATGACATCTTGTTGATTGGAAACATCAAAAAGGTGTTGCTAGGTGTAAAATGCTGATTGCATAAGCAGTTTGATATGAAGGACTTGGGGTGAAGCTAACTATATTTAGGACTCAAACTTTTTCGAGACCGGAAGAATAAGAAGTTAGCTCTATCTCAAGCTTATTACATTCATACGGTAGTAGCTAGATACGGCATGGAGAAATCCAAAAGGGAAATCTTACACTTTAGACATGGAATTCATCTTTCTAAGGAACAAACCAAAAATTGATAAGGAGAAATATCTCATGAGTAAAAAACCATATTCTTCGGAAATTGGTAGTCTCATGTGTGCCATGTTATATACTAGGCTAGATATCTATTATGCAGTGGGAGAAGTAAGCATGTATCATTCTGATCCTGGATTAGAACACTAGATTTCAGTGAAGCATATACTCAAGTATCTAAAGAGAATAAGAGCTAGTATATTCTAGAGAGAGTTTAGAAACTGTTGGTTTCATAAACTCAAACGTCAAAGAGGATATTGACTCTAGTAAATCAACCTCAAGTTATGTGTTTACCATGAATGAATGAGTCATTTGTTGGAGGAACATTAAACAGACATTTGTCGCTGACTCCACCATTGAAGCTGAATATCTGGTTGCATCTGAAGCTGCAAAGGAAGTTGTATGCCTTAATAAGTTTCTTATAGATCTTCAAGTTGAATCTAGTGCAGAACGGCCCATTACCCTTTACTGTGGCAACAGTGGGGTCGTAGCATAGTCTAAAAAAAAGCTAGGTATCATAAAAGGCAAAAATGCATAGCAAGGGAATACCATTTGATCTATAATTTCATCAAGAGAAGAGTTACAGTGGTTGCTAAAATAATAGCTGAGTATTCCAAAAGCATGTAGATAGTATGGAGCCTTAGAAAGGTCACAGGCTTACTTTAGAGTAAACAATAAATAAACTTTTTTTTAGCTCAATTAAATATTTTGAGGTATTTTTCTAAAAATTTCACATAATATTTAACTAATAAGGTCCAGATTAATTATGTAGTATATGATCATATGGATATATTCATAGAATATACAATCATAGGCTCTCATAATTAATAAATATATATCACAATTGTTGAATGAAGTTGAGCGATTTATTTAGTCTGCAATATTTTATGACATAATCTATCTTGATTATTATAAAATATTAGTGTAGATTATGTTTGCATTGATAAGGATCAAAGTGAAGTTTAATTAAGACTATATTTGATTATTATATTTCTTTTAATCTTGTGTTTATTTAAATAGGTATTTGAATGATTATTGTTCTTTGAGTTATCAATAAATGAGGTCTATTTTTATGACCAATGTCTTGATGATTTGGAAACATGATTGTTTAATTACCAACATATAAGAAATAAATATTATAGAATTTGTATGAATATCCTCTTTATATATTTCAGTGTTGGATGTAATAAAGTCAATAGCCAGTGCATTTGATCAAATAGAAAAACTAATAAGTCAAGAAAATAAATAAATAATTGATTGATAGATAATATTAGGAAGTGATTATTGATATTTTATAAATGAGAGATTTAATATCAATTAATATTATTAATCTTAGAGTTCAATTCTGAGCTTTTAGTGGAGTAGCACCGGATTAAATAATTGTCTGGCAACTATAAAGAGTCTTGATTAGTTATAGTTGTTGGTGATCTCCAAGCTAGCTAAGTATATGTGGTGCAGCTCATATCTCAGATATGAGAATATAAAACACAAGAATTGAGTTGCATGAACTTGAGCTTATACTCATGTGTACTCAAGAGCAAGTGTGAGATTTTTGGAGTTATGCTTTTGGACCCCATTTGAGATTATTAGTTATGATGATATCTCTAATTAAAATTCAACTTTAATTTTGTAACCGTTATTTAATTTTAATTAAAAAATATTAAATATCAAGTTTTGTAACTATTAATTAATTTTAATTAAAAGATATCAAATATTGTTTTGTAACTGTTATTTAATTCTAATTAAAAAATATTAAGTATCATTTTTATAACTATTATTTAATTTTAATCAAAAGATATTTAATACAGTTTTTAATAGGATTTGGATTCCTATATATATACAGGTTTAAGAAGAAAAGGAAGGACCCTTGTTTTCCCTATTATTATTCATAAAAAATTAGAAAGATTCACATATTAATAATATTCTATGTTAATTTTGAGATACAATAGTGCCACTCACTATTGTTCCACCTTGGACATAGTTCAGAAGATCTGGCAGGTGTAGCAGACCTGGTGGTAGCTAGTATATCCAAAGGCTGATTGTAGATCTACTAATTGGTAGTTGATCTGTGTATTAGATTTGAAAGCTTTCCAACAATCTAGAAAGTCATATTTCAATTTCCATAATAAGGTAATGACTATTAATATAATTTGGCTCTGATACTAAATTGACAGGACCTAAATTCTAAGTGTCTTTTCTGCTATGTCTACTACATAAATAATAGTCATTAGTTAGTTCAAAAATCAAAACATGCATACATCATACAAAAAAATAATTAAATCCATTTAAATGAATAAGTGCTTACATAAAATAAGATAATATGAAATACGATTAATGTGCTTTAAACTAAAATATAAGTCAAATAAATCTCATAAATTAAAAGTTATATCAAGGTAATACTACATGTCCAAAACCACAATCTAATAGAAAACGAAACTTAAAAAATTAATTATTCTATTAGAAGATAAGGAAACTCGTACAAATCCAAACAATAGACATAAGAGATAAAACAAAAAAATGCATAAGTTCTAAGAATCCAGTCATCAAGCCGAAAAAACATAAGCAAATTCCAAAAATCAAAACATGATTAAAATTTAGCGCAGAAGCATATTCTACCCAGTAGCGACAAGGATCTGCTCCTATTAAAAGAAGTAGAAAAAAAATTCCATGTAACATTGAATTAGGATAGGAGGGGTGAGTACTTTAGAAATACTCAGTGAATGACTTTGATCACTAAAAAAAAATCAAGTAAATATAATTTTAAGTAACCAAGATGACAGGACCCGCCCTGGAAATCCTTTCAGATTCTCCGGAGAGGCCCCGCCTGAGGAAGATTCCACCAGAACCCTTTGGGGTAGCCGACAGAATCCTCCTCTGAAAAGGGCTTTAATAAACAATAAATCAATAAATATGACGAAAAGTAGATAAGATATAAATTATAAACTAAAGTATGCCATGCAACAATAAGAATTTCATACTCAACCAATAATGTGGGTTTAAAGCAAGTGGGAATGACAGAGCCACTAAGAGTGATAGACAGAAAAATAATAATAATACAAATCCAACAATAAACGGAAATAAAGGAAAAAAGTCTAATACATAAAAAGAAGCGGTAGCGGAAGTCAAGTACAGATGCGATGCCGACGGTAGCTCACGAGGACCTGCAGCTAGGACCTAGGGAACGAAGTTAAAACACAAAACGTGAGATATAAAATCTCTGTGAGTGCTCCTAGGTATCTACAAAATATAAGCTCAGTAGTTAAAATTATTTTCACTCAAACTTCACGTCACTTAGTTGAAAGGTTCCCCGTTTTGAAAATCATTTCGCAAAACCCTTAGTTTATCCCCAAAATCATTAAATCATTATAACCGGTTTAAGGGGCGAAAACTTCATTCAAAATGTTTATTGAAATCACAACTCAATCACCAAAACCATAAATATAATCTCAACAAGAAATATTTAAATTTATTTGAAAACATGTTTGTATAAAATGGCAGGTAGAAACATTTGCTAAATCCAAACCGATATAAACCAAATACCATGGGCTCCAACCCATAAATTTAAAATCGTATGAATCCAAAACCATATCCAAATCCATAAATCAAATCATATCAATCCAAATCATATAAATCAAATCCATATAAATCCAAATCGTATGAATCCAAACCATATAAATCCAAATGGTATAAATCCAAATCATATAAATCAAATCTATATAAATCAAAATCGTATAAATCCAAACCATATAAGTCAATCCAGTACCACATCAAAGTATCGTTGCCGTGTGACCCTCAGCGTCCTGACGGCGTCACAGGCGGGGGGAGGGGGGTAAACTCATCACAACGAACCAGCGTCCCAAATCCGTCATGGCAGGATCCTCATCATCTCTCTCCTAACACGTGCCCGCAGCAGAGGATGGCATAATAATAATATAGCGCACAATAATTCGTACATCTCAGTCATCATACAATACCGTGTGGTACTCCTCAAAATCATGAAACATTTCAAAATCATTTCTGAGATCATCGATCATCGGATTTTATAAAATTTCTCAAATTCCTTTACCTTTAAAAGTATCACAGTAAATTCAACGATTTCCAAAAACTTCTATTTATAAAATTTTTTAAAACAATCAAACCTTTAGTTATTAGAAAAAGTTGCCCCAAAACTTTATTTAAATTTCACAAAAGCTCAAATCACATTAAATTCACCAAATTTTCCACAAGTTGTAAAATATCCGAAAACTTCAAAATCCATTAGACAATCAATCAAAACACAATTTCTATTGATTCCAAATAAATAGGAAATTCATCAAATCATAACATCAAACTCATGCAAATATTTAAATCATCAAAAACATATTTAATAATTATAATTTAATGCATAAGGAAAATTCAATTCAAACAAATTTATAGAATTCAAATCAAATATAGCATATATTCCCAAATGATTTAGAAAATAAATGCACTCGCAGGTCTGACGCAAGCTCCTACTGGATCTCCGATCCAGCCTTCGAACGTGCACGAACACCTAAAATAAAATACCAAAACACTCTTTAAATTACCGAAACTAACCAATGGCTCAGAGGAGTCCTCTAAGTCTCCAATTACAAGATTAAAACACTAATTACAAGATTGCCCAGCAATTTCAGTAATTACGAAAATACCCCAATATTTTCAGAAATTACGAAAAATGTCCCAAATTGGTAAAAATCTCCAAAATACATGAATTTTCTCGTTTCAAGTCCGATTTCAGCAAACTTTATACTGAAACAAAATTGAAGATGCAAGGAACGAGAATCTACCTTCAATTTCAGGATTTTTCGCAGCAATTGATCAGAATCGGTCCCGGAAGATCGGACCTCGGCCGGGATTGTGCGTTTTCAAATCCAACCAAAATTAGATCAAATTGAAGGTACAGCAAGCTTGCCCATGACCCTAGGAACTCGTTGGAACAGGTGGTGAGCACCCACTCGCCGGAAAAGGACGAGATCGGCGGCGGCGCATGGAGGAAGACGGCGGTGGCTGTGGGCAGCGCGTGTGGTGGTCATCGAAGCTCGGGAAAGTGCAGATCTGGTCGCCGGTGCGGTCTGAAGCTCGTGGTGGTGGCTGTGTCATGCCACTCGCCGGCGATCGGAGTAGATCGGGATGGAAAGGTGGCTGTCGAGGTTATTTTTCTGAGATTTTGCGGCCGTTTTCCGCCGTGCTTCGGCGGTTTCCTGGGTCAATCTCGGTACCAAAATGTAGATCGTCGCACCAGCTTTCCAACGGTACCAAGCATGCTCCCTAACTCCACCGGAACAGTGAGATCCGGCCGGCCAAAGTTGGTGTCGCAACTGTGTACGGTTTGCGCGGTCTCTAGGTTTTGCTACGATTTCCGGCGATCTGGGTCGTTTCACGGTGAACCACCGGTACGGGGAGGAAGAGGAGGTTGCCGGCTTCAATCTAAGGGTGGTTGTCGGCCAACTCCGGCCACGGTGTGGCGGCTGCCGGCGTGGGAAGGTGGAGCGGCAAAGGGGGAGGGGAGGCGTCGGGGGGGGTGTGCGTGTGTGGGAAGTTTCCAGAAATTTTAAGGATGCAGACAGGGGAAAAACGGTCATTTCTCACCCATAAATATCAGTCTTTGCCAGATTACCAAAAAGCCCCTCACACTAAAACGACCATAACTTCCTGGTATTAACTCCGAATCAAACGTACTACTAGTCTACGGACTCGTATCGACAAGCTTTACGCAACGGTACCAAAGTCAAAAAGGAAATATAACCACACAAAAAGTCAACCCTATGGCCCACTTAAGGTCAAACTGGTCAAACTTAAAATTTTTACTATTTTTCTCAAAACGGGATGTTACATAAATAACTATAACATAACTCATACTTATGGTAAAGCATAATTCCTCATAAATTAAATATTAGCATACTTATGAAAGAAAATTATAACATCATCATTAAAATATAACATGAGGTGAGAATTTGAGAAAATAATTATATCCATGAGTACTAGAAATCATAGGGCATCTAGAAATATACCAACCATCATACTATATCTATATCATCACCGCACTGGTCGAGCAAGCTCCAGACCATGCATTATCAAACATACGACTGAGCAATATGCAAGCTTGTACCACACACTTGACCAAATAGTCTTCAAGTTCAAGTGAAGACCAACAGTCATGAGCAAACTCATTGTTTTGTTGAAAATTGATAACTCGTAAGTGCACGAATCAACAAGTAATAAAGTGGTTTAAATGAGAAAAACCGATATCAATCCCACAGGAAATAATGTCTCTTAATTTTGACAATAAATCAATTGTTAATTAAATTAATAAAAGTAAAAGAGTGTTTTGATTGATTGTTGTTTGTTAAGTAGCAAAGCAATAATTAAAAGAAAAGCAGCAAGTAAGAAGTTCAAGGATTTGATGAAACAAAGGTTACGCCTTCACCAGTATTACTCCTATTTAGCCCTAATGCATGATAGATTCATAAGGTTAACCCCCCTTTGCCCACAAGTAACTAGAAGTTGATTCCTCAATGCATTCTAATCTAGCAAGCACAAGGTATTTAATTATTCGTAATCTAAATACCGAAATTTAAGCCCTAAGACATTCAAACCCAATAAGCTCTTGTCAAAGTTGTCACTCAGGCATGCAATATTCCTATAACCATATATTTCATTGTCCATCCATATTATATCTCTTATTCCTAAGCCAATATAATACTAGATCTATCCACATTTTCATGAAAACATTAAGAACTACAATGAAATATTAACTATGAATATGAATCAAACTCAAATATGCATTAAAAACTAAATAGTCATAATTGGGTTACATCTTAATCCTTATAGAGAATTAGTTACACATGTTCTTAAGAATAGCCATCAAATATTCTAACGAAAACATAAACTGAATAACAAAAATAATTGAGAATAAAGAAACAAATCCAATAGTTGATGGCTGCCGAATTTGGTCTCTAATCCTCCTTCTGTTGCTTCTCTAAAATATGTCTCAAGAGCAAGGTTGAAATCTTCCACAAGTGTTGGTTGATAATCCCCCTTGATCAAGAACTAGTGTAGTCGAATTCTTCTATGTAGAAACCCTCAAAAACTAAAATAAAAACCTAGAACTCTAACCTCTAAGCCATGTAAAAGAATGGTAGAATGGCTGTGTAGCTGTGTGGTGTGTTGAGAAGTTAATGGTGTGTGATTGTTGAGTGAATATAATGCTTCAAGGTGCATGGTATTTATAGGAAAGGTTCTACTAGTTTAACCTAGGAAATACCCTAGAGTTATTCTCTGACCCTAGATCTTATTCCAATCTAATAGGAGATAATATATTATCTCAATTAAATCTCTAATAAATCCTCAATATGGTCGGCCCTCTAAGGTATATCTAGGTCATTGGTGCCTCACATTCATACTTAGATAAGGAAACAATCCAAATCCCTTTAGGAATTCAATTTCTCTCATTTATAATTCCTTCTCTAATTATTATTCTAATTAATATAATTAGATTAATCTAGCCTCCTAGTGGCATATGGTGTGGCAATAATTGTACACCTGGCTGGAGATTGATGATGTGGCAGTCCATGCATAGGTGTCATCTTAGTAGGCAAAGACACTTTTTCCTTTTATATCTTCAATGTACGTCAGATAGATTTCAAGTACACTTTGGATGACCAAATAAACTCTGAATTCACTGATTCTAGTTGAAAAGGTTAGGTCTATGTCTTAAATTTAGAGGAATATATTGATCACATAAAATGGACATCGGGAAGGAACTTAAATTTTAATTTCCCCAAGAGAGTAGAAGTCTGCCGCAACTGTTGAAAATGTTGATCTTGAAATCAAAATGGTACTGATTGGCTGATTGAATTGCAATGAAAATTTACATAATTTAAGATTAATGAATCAGAAATCATTTGCAACTGAAATTGCACAAAAACTCTAAGTGTAGCTCGAGATATAATTTTCTCAATAAAAATTGCGCAGACATACTGTAAATTCCAGCATTTGCCTTTTTTTCTCTAAAAATAGAAAAATATAATAATTCAGTACTTTTCATTAACAATTAAATCTAAACTAGCTAAAATCGAATATAAAATATAGCATAAAAACAGTAACTTTTTATGCCTATCACTCATCCATCATATCCATACACAATTGATAAACCACTATCACAACATTATATGCCAAGGCAAATTTTCTAGAATGCCATATGTGTGAAATTACATGTAATTCAATATGCATAGAAAACTCATCATGCTAAAATCATTTTATTTGTATGAGTCAATAGTAAAAGCATAAATGGATACTTATGATTATTCCATGAATCAAAATCACAATTATAGTGTATATATATATACATATCTATACATAAATATATACCACTGCATTAAAAATTCTATATGCTTGATAAACTATATTTTTGAAAAAAGAAAAAAACCTCATGCTTTGAATTCTTGCAAAAACCATAACAAAAATGAAGATAATAACAAAATATTATTTATATAAAAATCCCACTTACTAGATTTGCTGTGCTCAAACTAGACCTTTGCGATGCTCACCTTATTGTTCCCTTTGAGACTCGTCCGCTAAATAATTAGAATTTAAATAAAGCATAAATAATATTAAATACAGTTTCACTTGAAAAAGCTTAATTTAAAGCTTAACACAAAGCAATAAAATTAACCACCCTTAAAACAAATGAGTTAATAACCGTACAAGCTTCTGTTGAACCTTAAATCCTCCACATTCATCAAACTTCATTCAATTCATCCAACTTCACTTCAAAACTGCTTTAAATCCATGTAAACTGTTGATCCATATACCGTCTCACATAGAAATGACCAAAAACTATAATTCTAATAAAATCGGTCCAACTAAAAACACAATTTATCCCCCTTAAACAAAAATACAAAATTTAAAAAACAAATTGAAACATTAATGATTTAATTCAAATCCTCAACATGTAAAATGATGGAAATCGTTCCATTAATACTTTCAGGTCCCTTAAAAGTACAGAACATCATTAATACCTCTTATTTAAGTACAGAACATCAACAATAAAATTTCACTTTGTCAAACAAAATTAATACAACATCCATAAACATTCTCTTAAGTCATGGTTTCACCACCAGAATTCCACCCACACTTCAACATTTTAACTAATAATTTTACCCACTTGAAAATCACTAACACCAAAACTTCCATGCTCAAAGACAAGTCCAAAATATCCTTTAAAGCAGTACATAACATTAAATCACCAAAATCTTCAATTTCCAACTTTGAAATTCATCCTGTACAAACGCTTTCAACACACCTCAACATCCATCAACATTTAACCCGTATTACACACATAGAACAACCAAAATTCTAACAGCAACAACAACTACAAGATAATAGAGAGAGATTAACGAAATTCTAGGTGGAAATTCTAGAGAGAGAAACTTAATTCCAACTTTGAGCACCTACCCCAAAACCTCTTCTAAATGAGCATTCAAGTTGATATTATGCTAGAAGAGGTTGCAAGAACATTTAAGAACATAAAACCAAAACAAAAACTTTAGTACGTATTTCAATGTTGGTGGTTCACGGCCAAAGAGAAAACTAAGAACAAAAATGAACTTTGAGCTAAATCAAAGCTTACCAAGGTGTAGAACTTGAAAATTTGTGTAAGAAAATGTATTTGCATGTTAGTTTTGCGGCAAGAAAATCAAAAGTTACATTTTTGAAGAGATTGAGGTAAGTTTCAGCTATGGAGATTTTTGAGATAGAGAAATGTTGTGTTTTTGGGAGAGCTGGCCGAAATTGTGGGGATGAAAGAGTTTAAGTGATATTTTGATCCAAACTTCCAAAAGTGCTCTTCACTTCAATTGTTTTAAATTTTGAATATTTAAGAGTAGTTTTGGCATTTTAAGAGTAACAAAGAGAAATAAAAAATTACCCTTTCCTATTTGATTTTCTTAAAAAACTGAAGAAATCCAAATTAGTCTTGCAATAAATAAAATATGTAAATACCAATATATTAAGTAAAAGATATTTATTTCATGTAAAACAATTTTAATAAAAACAATACACCCAAAGAATTTATTATCCAACTAAGCAAAATATTATCCAATTTATCATGAAAGAAATTATTAACCAATGTATTAAAAATAACAAATTTATTTTGGGTGTTTTATAAAAACTAAATTAAAAATAATTAGCAATTAACTTGGTAATTACAAAAGCTAGCATAGCAAATAATGCAATTATACAAGAACTTTATTTATTTTATTTTATTTTTATTCTTTGGTTTTTCATATTACCACTTCAAAGTCTTGTCTTCAATTATTTTTCTCCTTCCATCAAGCTTTTTTTTCTTATTAAACTTTCTGAGTAGAGAATCATACACTACAACAAAAATGCTAATAGAAAATGCAAAAACAGTGTTGCAAATTGTAAACGTCAATACAAGTTCTTGTGTTCCAGAATCCACTAACGCTGAATGTGGTATTAGTGACAGAGAAAATGTGTCGCAAATTTTACAATAACAGCTACGCGAGGAAATTGCCTCAAATTGTCCATTTTTTGCGATGAACTTCGTCACGAATTCAACAAAAAAAATATATTAAAAAAGATTTTTTGTGATGAAATTTGTCGTTAAATATTCCAAATTAAAGAGGAACTGCGTTGCTAATTGAGGCACATTTAGAGACAAAAGTCGTCACTAATGAGGGGCCATTTTAGCGATGAAATTCGTCCCTGATTAAAAAAGCAGCAAAATTCATTGATGCAAATCCATTAAAAAACGTCGTTAAATAATTTAAATTTATTTTTAATTTAAGTTTTAAATTAATTAAATTTATATTTTAAAATATTATTAATTAAAATTAAAAAAAATTAAATTTCATTTACTTTTATAATTTAGTAGGGGCTAAATTAATAATAAATAATTTATTGCAAATGATTAATATAGTAAGTGAGAATCAATTACCAATTAAGTTTATCTTCCAAATTAATTAATTGTTCAAAAGACAAAAATGCAAATATATAGCAATAATGCATATAACAAAATTACATACAATAATATTTTTTCATAAATACAATAATTAAATGTAATATTGTTTTTCGTCTCCCAATTATATATATAAATTGGAATACATATCTTACTTTGGAGTTATAAAGGGGAGCAAAGCAGTTATTCATTATGTTCTAAAGTGATCTATGTATTATTGGGTCCATATCACATCATGGAACTGCACACACATACCAAACAAGTAATTCAAATAAGTATCGACTAATAATTACTAATTCTTATTAACTGTAAAAAGATAATTGTTATGAAAAAAATGTTATTAATTATTACCATCTTTGCTAATTTTCTCGAATAACATTATTGATTATCATGTTCTGAATGATTATTATCACATAATACCCACACTCGGTACTTTCTAGTTGCATTACCGTCTATACAAAAATTATATAAAATGTTAAATTATTATATTAAATAGGTAAGTAGTTCTTTAACCATACATTAAATAATATTTACATATATGAATATATATTTATGTCTACCAATATGTACTATATGTGAAAATATATTTATGTCAACGTCAGCATCAGCATATGCTAACTCGGCCGGTATTAGTATAGATTTTTTGAACCTGTGTGAGCTATTTGATCCGGTTTCAATCATATGTTTTCCCTTTGAGCTTTTCCTCTTCCCATATTCCTACAAGCAAAATAAAATACTTTTTAGTATCGCAAAATAAATAATAATGGAAACACTTTTCAATTTTATAAATTACTATCACCTCATTGGATGACAGAAAACAAGTCTTCGAGGCCACGTCATGAATGACCATTTTGTCTCACGTACATAGACCATGCCGAATGATGGTACATATGACAATGCAGACAGATCAATCACTGCATCCACAGAGACTCTAACATTCTCCATTCTCAATTCTACACCATGACACATTGCACTACCTATGAAAGTGCCAGTTGCCACGATGTTGTCTCTTGTCCCTTCTGCAAGCACACATAGAATGTCCTAAATTTCAAATACATGTTAGATACCATAAATACGTTTTAATTATAAATACTATGATTACAGCATACAGATTTAATAATGGTACACATATCTCTTGCTGTACAGGTGCAGGATCACTAGGTGGTATAGCTCATGTATAGGTAATATGCAGAGTCCCCATATGCGTAACATCATCGACCCGAGTATTGCGAGAACTTGTCTTTCCATGTGAAGCATGTGTAGGTGTTTGCGGTGGTTGGTCAAAATCTCATGCGGTCGCGAGATCACTTATATTGTCCAGTACTTCTTTCTTCCAAATTTTCTATTGCATTTTGGGTCTGGATCTTGTCATCAACATTAGCTTATTTATTTTTTATTTTGTTTTGTGCTTCGCCATGGTGCTTTGAAATAACTTTTGACCATATATTCTTTTCTCTTTCCTTGAAGCTTACTGGAATACTCATCGAATCCAAAGGCTCATGTAAATACATCATTCGGAAAAGAGGTATCAAGAATGCCTTCATTGACATTATTCTTCATAGCATTCTAAAAATTTAATTTTGGAATTAATTATAGACAATACTTATAAAATATAATATATGACCATTAATTTGGGGTTTAGAACTCACAATGTTTTCAACAATGGACTTAATTTATAGGTTGTCTATTCATCCATCTTTCTTTGATCATGCGTGTATCTAAAGTTTTTCTCGCTCTATGGGTTTGACGGTGCCTTTTTCAACTCACTACAAATTTAGACATATAAATAGATAACTAATTTTTGCTTAAAAAACTATAAATTAATAAATAGTATGTATCAAATCCACCTCTAACTGCATATATTAGTTACTGCCAAGTTGTAACCACGTATATTCCTTACTCCCAAGTTGATGGAGATATTTGTTTCCTTGTCATGTTGCAGATCGATCCACACTTAAGTTTTGCAACTTTAATCATATACTTCATGCTTAGTTATATATAGCAGGACAATTGCACAATGAAAACATGCAAAACTAGCTACTTTTTTACCTTTAAATCTGTTGATAAATGTATCATATTATTATTGCGTGATGAAGGTATACTTATGAGTAGGTGGGTACTTGAAGGCCTCAGGTGTTGCCAAGTATGGGTTTACATACTTCTTAAACAAGTAATGCTTAAACATTATCCACTTCCCAAGACAATATCTCAGAGTCTGCTATCTGATAGAGTCATCCTTGGTTGAATATTCTTATAAAATATTTTTAATATTTAATAAATAAACTAATCAATTTCGGTTTTAGGTTATAGAAAAAATACATTACACTTTAATACCTTGATTACACACCATAGGTTTTCTTTCAACCCATGAGACATGTCATTCCAACTTTCAATAGAAATAAGTATCATGGAGTGAGTTGGTGAGTCATCCATAGTCATATGCATAGCAGTCTTTTTCAGAGGAGCTCCATGTTCATTGTTTTGTAATTGTAATTGCTTCGCATTGCCTGAAGTGTAACACCCCGTCTCGAGAAAAGATTAAAAATTCTCAAAATTTGACCAAGTTTGACCTTAAGTGGGCCTGGGGTTGACTTTTTCTGTGGTTTTAGTTTTGTTTTGACTGTGGTACCATTGCGTAGAGCTAGTCGATACGAGTTCGTAGACTAGCAGCACGCTCGATTCCGAGTTAAAACCGAGAAGTTATGGCGCAAAAAGTGCAAAGGGTAATTTGGTAATTCTATAAGGGGTGGGAAATGACAAAATTGCCCTCAGCTATATATTTAAATAATGTTAGAAGGGTCTGGAAGGTACGGGGGTACACACACACACGCAGCCACTTTCCCTCCTGACGCTAGCCCGTCGCCCCCCCTGTCCGCCGGTTATGGCTATTTTCCGGCAAGATCAGGCCGGAGTTTGCTTGGAAAAAGAAAGCCGTCGACCCTCTCCTCCCTTGGGTATAGATGGCTTGCTGGAAATAAGCCCAGATCACAGGAAAAGGAGAGAAAGGCAGTCAGCCCCCACTATGAATTCGCCGGATTTTGGCAGAAATTGACCGGCCCACTGCCCGGGAAAGCTTCGCCGGAACCTCCTCTCCCTTCGTCGGACCCTCCTCTCCCTTTCCCCACCAGCTGCTGGCCGCGAAACACCGCAGAACACCGGAATCGACGAAGAACCCGGCCAGATCAACGCTCCTCCGGTCGCCGGATTCCCGTGGTTTCCGGCGATGAAATTGGTCTGGTCCCCCTCTTTTGGACCTCCGGAAGCTAATTCCGATGTCCGTTTATCTCGAAACTCCCTCGTGTGGATGGTGCGATTAAAGGATGCTCGACCGCCACTTCCCGGTCACTTTCCGGCCACCACCGGCGGCGGTTGGACGAGGTAAGTTCTTGGTTGCATTCTACTGGTTACAAGTTTCGTGTCGATATATAATTCAGGTATTATAGATAGATATTGAGAATTACCCGGTTTCAAACGGTGTTGTTAATAACGGTTAAATAGGATTGTAGACAATCGGTGATACAAATGTGTATATTTGTGTTTTGGTGGTTGCTGTGGAACGTGTCGGGAGAGAGATGATGAGGATCCTGCCATGACGTATTTGGGACGCCGGTACGTTGTGATGAGTTATTCCCCCTCCCCCCTCCTGTGGCGCCGTCAGGACGCTGATGGGCACACAACATACTATTATCATATTATATTATTATTATTATATTATGCCATCCTCTATTGCGGACACGTGTCGGGAGAGAGATGATGAGGATCCTGCCATGACGGATTTGGGACGCTGGTTCGTTGTGATGAGTTCTTCCCCCTCCCCCTGCCTGTGACGCCATCAGGACGCTGAGGGTCACACGGCACGATACTAGAGTGTGGTACTCGTTTGATATATGATATATGATTTATGGTTTTAGATGGATGGTTTTTGAAATTATGGGTTGTGGCCCAAGTATTTGATTTTACGGGTTGTGACCCATTTATATGACATTTATGGTACCGGTTTTGATATATGATTTATGGTTTTATATTAGTTGTGAGTTCACGAGTTGTAGCCTATGACATTTGATTTCATAGGTTGTCTATCTGGTTTTTCGTGAGAATTTCATTTATAAAATGAATTTAAATATTTTACATAATTTCATTTATGGTTCTGGTGAGTATTATGTGATTTTAAGTGATATTATAAAATTATGTTTTCGCTCCAAAATCGTGTTAAAATGATTTAATAATTTTTGGAAGTAAAGCTAAAGGTTTTGGCGAAATTAATTATGAAAATGGGAAACTTTTCAAAGAGAGACAGGAGTATGTAGCTTAATTATATTTGGAAGCCGTACTAATCCTAGTTGTCACACGTAGGTTCATATATACATTATATTGCTTTAATATTTGGAAAGTTAATGGCCTTAAATTTGGTAAGGCAAGCATGTTTTTATAATTATTTACTTAGTTGATGCTTTTATGATGAAATTGTATATGTGGGGATTGGATGATACAGAACATTAAATTTATGACGAGGACGATGTTGGTATTTGGATGGTCTGTGAAAAGAGAGAGGAAAAATTTGGTAATGACGTTACAAATTTCAAATGATAAGAATGGAGGACAACCACCAATTGATTTTGGAAAAAATTCGTAAGCAGGGCAAATGATGGTGAAACAGTGAGAAAAAGCAATATTCTCATGAATGATATTTCTCCAGGAAAGAAATTTGATATGTCCGTGAGAAATGACATAGATGATTATGGTAATGCAATATTTTATGATTGCTCAGGGCGTATTGTAGTTGATAATCCTTTATTTATGAATGTGGTCCCTCGTGTAACTGTTCTCCTTCGTGTATTAACAAAGTTAGGCAAATTGGTATCCGTTACCACTAGAAGTGTTCAAGTCCAAGTCCGGACGTTGAAGTGTTCGATCAAGAAACTACTTTAGCAGTGGAAGTTGGGTATGTGATTACATGTACCGAGAAGTGTTTCAAGTAATGGACAGACAAATAGATATAAAAAAAAAAAAAAAGAGGGGAGAAAAATTCAATCTTCCAAATTTTGAGACGTTAGAAGCATTTCCTGTGAGGCGGAAATTTACGGCCTATTGTGAAAACTTTGTTTTTAATTCTTCAAGAACTGTTTCCCCTCTCATTTGAGGATGATAGAAAATCGCAAGCAATCAATGCTTGTGCTAATTTGAGAAAAGATGCCAAAATAGTGGCTCTTTCTTCTCCACTAGTTGAAATATGGAATTTGAGAATGTAGGGGTAGCTAGAGAGGTTTAATTCCTTGTGTTTCAGATGACAAAGTTTGACTATTCGTGAGAAAGTGGTAGAAGTTGTGAAGCTGTACCAAGAGATAAAAACTGAGTTGTTGAATTGGAAGCGAGAAAAGTGTTCGATTCTGGAAAGATCCTTGGCTTGTGTGTGGAAGCTTAAAGGATTTCGTTTATAATAACTTAAATATTGTTTGGATCAGAAAGTGGCAGGAGCCATAGAAGATGACTTTTGGCAGTTAGATAAATTGAATTATATGGTCCCTTTGGAGATTAAAAAAAAAAATTGTGAGTTTTCTTATATCAGCTAAATTTAGTTTAGAGGATAAATTAATTTGGAAGTTGCCTCCAAATGGAGGCTTCACTATAAGTCGGCTCATGATTTTCTTGAAAATATTTCTGAAGATAATAATAATTGGAATATGTTTTTGCTGTTTGTTGGGGTTAATATGGAAGTGGCGTGGTAAATTTGTTTTGATAATCAGTTTTGTTGGCTTTATAACTCCAAAGAAATTTATTGGGTTGAATTCAAGGATTTTGATTAAGTGCAATGATGGAATATTGGCCAAGTAAATCAATTTTTGACCAAAATTTTATTATGATTGAATAGGAGAATGAATTTGGTATTTGGTCGACTGTAATGGAAAGTGAGTCAATTGAGAATAGAGTGAATTAATTTGGTTAGATGGTTATATATTATTATTTATTAAATGCGGCCGAACGAGCACAGCTGACCGAGAAGACGGGTTTGACCGAACAAAAATATTTTACTTATAAGGGTGGCTGAATAGTTTTCTTTTTAGGAATAAATTTTTGCCAAATGAATTCAATGAATGGTAGAAGTTAAATTGTGTAACTTTGGAATTTTGCTGGGTTGAAAGATTGGCCGAATGGTTGGCCGAATGAAATTAGTATATATGGCTGATTGGTTGATTTGGCTGGGAATGAATTATGGACGATTGAAATTGTTATATGTGTTGAATGAATTATTTGGCAATTAATTGAATTTGTTATGGCCGAATAGATTTATTGAAATGAATTTATAGGTTGTTTGGAAGTTTTGTTGTCGTAGGTTGTGGACCGATGGGAGAGTTAAATTGATTTTGTTTGGCTGGGGTGTGTATTACCGTGGGTGGTGATGATGTTGAAGGTTTTGCTTGTATTTCGTTTATGGATTGGGTATTTTTTGAAAGGCTAAGTATTTCGATGGGGGATTTAAACGATGACACATTACCTTACATCGTAGCATTGGTGTTAGATCCTTTATTCAAACTTGAACAGCTATGGGCTGTGTATTTAAGAGACGATTACCTAAGAAGGGTAGTGATTAGAGGTGTGCAGTGGAAGCATAATGGGAACCTGAGTAGTTACGACCATTGTATTGTGATTATATCGCACTTGGAGTATGAAATTTCGAGGACAAAATTTTTGTTAAGGGGGGTAGTATATCTCAATCAACAAATTGACAAGGGGTAGTATGTTCATTGTAGTGTAATTGTAACTGCTTCGCATTGCTTGAAGCCTCCTTTCTAAATTATGCTATCATTGTAGGTATCTGACCTTTCTGCTTAGGGATTGGAATACTAGGGTCGAAGGCATCATCGGAGGATGAAGGCTCATCGGAAGGGAGAACAATATACTCGTATTGATCCATTAATCTGCAACACATAACACAATCACAAAGACAGTTTACAATCATAGCTTATAATTTCAATGCAAAATAACATCAAAGTCTATTAGTTACATTTTGTATACATTTTAAAAAAGTCTTAATGCGTCGCCTATTAGTTAAATTTTTAAATGGTCATAATGTGTTGTCTATTAGTTAAATTTTGTAATAGTCTTAATGCATCGTCTATTAGTTAACAATTATAGCACTCTAGTATTTCAATTGGAAATAAACTATTTTCTACAAAAACAACATATTTTAGCATTCTAGCATGACAATTATTCATTTAAACTGACACATATACTTGTATTTGAGTTGGAACTATAATATTTTTTATAAGTTCGACATTTTAGTATTTAAGCAACATAATGGAAACACTTTTTTTATAATATTATTTATTTATTTGATGTGGTAAAATTTTTTTGCAATTGACAAATCCATCCTTTCAACTGAAAATTCACCTGCGCCCTTGGTTTAGAATCAAAATTATTTCGTGCTTTCATTTTTGTAATAATTTCGTATTTTTCATTAATCAGGTCAAATCTCGGAAAGACTCCGCAACAAAACGAAAGGAGACCTTTTTCGTGCATACAAAGCAAAACGATAATTTTTTCTTTCAAATTGTTGGGACCAAACACGCGATGATTAGCGTTCTCGCTCAGGTAAAACACAAACCCTGGTACAAAAGCGGTCGAGTTTGATTCTATAATTTCTGTAAATTTTGGTTTCCTATCCTTGATGGCGGTGTGCGTTCTTTCAGGAGCGGCTCTTGGGAGCTGCGCTGGGATGCGCATTCACGGGAATTCTAGTTTTTGAGGAACGCAAAAGCATCTACAGTTCCATTTCAGATCCCAACTCTCCATTCCGTTCCCAGTTTCAGGTAAACTCATTGCGACACAGTTATGCGTAACTCAAAGCATCGGCCTAGTTTTCTTTGTAATGTGCTTTGGTTGTATTTAAGAGCTTTGGGTTTTTTATTACTATTTTTTATTTGTGCCTCTGAGTCTAAAAGCTTTCCTGTTGGTTTCTTTAAACGTCTGTTTTTTATTAAGTTATTTATATATGTTTTTGTTTTCATTTTGGTAATGTGAGTTTTCTATTGATAAATTTTTATAGGTAGTAAGAGGGCAAGAAAAATTGTGCACCTAGAAACTATGTTTAGGAGAAGGTGCGAATTTGGACGAGTTTGTAATCCAAAATGGGGTCTTATTCCAATGTGGATTTGAAAATGAGAGAGTAATCTTTTTTTTGTGATTTTTCATGCTGACTATCTCTTTAAACTTCGTTTTATAGAAAATGGGAATGAATTTTTGGCACAAAATTGTGTTGCTAAAAAGTGAGAAATTCAATTTAAACTTTGTTGTTGGGAGGAATGCGGGAAAGGAGCTTCGTTTTCATTCCTTAAGAGTGGATGTAAAGCATTTTCTGTCCCTTACCTTTCCCTTTCTGGAAACTAATGGCATTTTCCTTGCTAAATTACATGGTCTTTATAAACATTGTAGTAACCTTATTGATATGACTTAAAGAGACATGGACTTGGAGTTCATTGAAATTTGAAATCCATATTACTGCCACTTAGTCCTTATAATTTATTCAAATATCCGAATACAAATGGTAATCTTGTCTATTGGAAAACAACTGGTGAAAGCTCAATGAAGACAATAAAGTTAGTAAGGGTTGTTGCACTACTTGCAACACATTTTTAGGTCACGAAATCACTCAGGCTAGGCACATGAATTTTATCGAAAAGAAATTTTGTTATATAACAGCCTATTGAAAACTCTAAATGTGGTAAATTGAAATGAAGAGTTGAAATTGTGCAGCATATTGTTATGGACATGTGCTTGACAAAATTTAGTTGTAGAATTTTATTACTGCTGTGAATTCTTTATCTTAGTTTTTTCATGGAATTTGTCAATTGCTCACTCCAATTCTAGCAGTATGAAGATGGCTAGTCCTAAAATTGAGTTTCAGTCTATTGGCTACAAAATTATGAGTTGTATATAAGAACCAAAATTCTTGAATACTTAAGATATAATGGTACACTTCGTAAACAGCAAAAAAAAAAGAAAAAAAAAAAAGTAATTGAGATCAGGTGCTGTAAATTAGGGAGAAAAATACAGTTAAAGTTGGTTAACATTTTCAAGTGTGATTTTTGCTACGAGCAGGCGTACCTTCTTTGTAGGCCATCCTAATAATTGTGCTTCTTTAGCCAGAGGCTTGAATTAATTATAGGAAACAGTATGTTCATCCAGGCATGCTCACACAAATGCATAAACAACTCGTGTTTTGAGTGGGCAGGTCATTGTGATATTTGGTGTGATTAAGAAACATTTCTGCTATATTTGCCACATTTGTGCTATATTTACCCCTTGCTTAATTGCTATTGGATTCCCTGATGCATATAAATTAGCAAAAGGGAACACTGGATGCAAAGTGATATTGTGGGTGGCAATAATGTAGGTGAGTGAATGGTTTTAACATGGAATTGAGTATATTTGTTGCAGTACACTTGTTTCTCCATTATGAAGCTTAATGAAAATACAAAAATCAGGTAATTTTCTCTGCTCAAGTGGGACCATGGCCCCAGAAGACACTCATGCTTAGCAGTACCTCTTCAATGAGGAGAGTCCTATGTGAGCATGAAATTATTCCAACTGACCAACACCTCTTTCTAGTGAAATTTGCTATGTTGCTTGGAGTCAGGTATCAGTGTTGGGGGTATGCATCTAGGAGTCCGATCCTTTTATTTCCAAAATATAGGATACTGGTATATGGCTCATAAGGATCTAAAATTTGGACACTGGTACATGGTACCTCTAAAAAACTTAAAAAATTAATTAAATTTAAATAAATTTTTTATAAGAAGAATAGAGAATAAGACTTTTAGTAACTCCAGACTGTTAATACTAAGAAGACTTTTCCTAAACTTTATTTTTCCCAAAAATAAAATAATTATCCTTTTAGTTATTTCTCAAGAAACAAGTCTTCAATTTCGTATAACAAATATTAAAGGCTTTTATTATAATTTTTCCATTATTCTATTTGATATATATAAGTTAATCAAATAATAAACAGTACATTGCAAAATCTGCCTTTCCAAAATTGTTGTATCCTCTTTTCATTTGAAGGATCTCTTCAAAATTGAAGGCATCACAGGAAATTTGTAACTCTTCATGAAAATTTTCTGTGGTTGAAGGATGGTCCATCTATTCACCTTGAAGTTCTAGATGGTTTAGTTTCTCTGATATTATTGCTTATCCTCATCAGCAATGTTTGAGTGTCAAAAGTTGCTTCTGCTAGGCATCGAGATGTAAACATGTTAAATGCTTCTATCAGCACCAGTGGGATGATTGTGCATGGCTCATAGAATTTGCCAAAATCTATTGATTTGTTGTTGAATTTTTTTACAGTAGTTAGCATCTTTGCTTTTGAAATTATTTGGCTTCTGTCAGGTTCTTTGCTGTCAATGAACTGCGAAATTTTGAATTCTACTCGTTACAAATGAAGCTTTAACGACGCATTCTAAACATGACATGTTTACGTGGCATGCTAATTGTTTTATTTATAGTTTCCAGTTTGATTTTCTTCCAGATTAAGGAGCCTATATTTGGAAAGAATTATCGCTTGAAGTGTGCACATCTTTGGAACAAAGCTGTGGACCAGTCATTCCGACCTGTCATTGAAGCTCTTAGCTCTCGTGGGTGGTAGATTTTTTTTAAGTAAAAGATCATTAACAATGTATGATTGTCTCTATTTCTTTTGAGGTTCCTACTCGCTACGCATATGTATCGTCCTTGCATATTTTGAACAGCTAAAGTAGCATGCATATTTAGACAGAATCCTTCACTTTCATGTTCCTGCTTAATAATAGTCTATGATAGTCTTAATTGTCTTTGATATTTAATATTGAATATGATCAAGATTCATTTTTTATTCCCATCTTTGATTAGTTATTTATGCAACATACCTCTTCCTTCTTTTCTGTAATTTGTGGCTAGAAATTCTATTCTCTTCAAACTCCCCAGTCTCTCTATTGTCCACGTTTTCAAATGCCGGTGTACCAGATTTGCATGGATTGCAATCTATTTCTGTGGCTTTCTTAATTTTTCTCATGGCTTGAAATGAAAAATAATTATTCAATGGATATCAATGATTTAACAGATTTTCATCGGCCTAATTATCACTTTGTTACAAACTTACAATAGATTTTAGGTATAATTCCTGTTACATGCCTTTATTTCGATCAGAATCCTATAGATTAAAATATATAAATATATATATATATATTAATTTACAGTAGAGACCGTCTGAAACTGCCGGGAAGGTAGATGATGATTTTGAAATTAGTGGGGTCCGATTGAATTTAAGCCAAATTTTAGTAGTGAATGATAAAAAGACGTAAGAAAGTTGCTAAGGTAGGTTTATTACCACACCCCCAATATATATATATATATATTAATAAAAAAAATAGAAAAAAGACGGAAGAAAGTTGCTAGGGTAGGTTACTTTATGTTATGAGCTTTCGCTATGTGACTCGTGAGAGAAACGCTTCTCTGTATGCTTTATTTTCTTTGTGCTGTACACATAGGTTCATATGCAAATTTGGAAGCTGAAAATTGTACCTAGCAAATTTGGATATTGGAACTTCTAAAAGATAATTTATCTTGTAATAAACCTCTTTCAATATAATAATCAGAGTCAATTCCTATAGTGTATTCCCAGCTGTTTCCCCATAACAGCTGGGAGTAGTAGGAACAACTATAAGAGGAAAAAATAATGATTAGCTAATATATCTTTTTACGACCCCTTGGTCAGCAGGTATTAATTTTGCGTCTGAAAAAATGAGAAAAATAACAAAACCTTTTTAGTAACGGGTGTGTGGATAATCATAACAATGAGAAATTAAAATTGAAAAGGTTCAAAAAGGATTTAATATGAACGAGTTAAACTTGTCTTTACAGAGACATCTTTTTTTTTTTGGTAATCTTTACAGAGACATCTTGATAGTCAAACAACCGACCCCCAAAGGTATAGGCAGATTTGGGATCTTTTATTATGATTATATCATAAACCATTACCCACCACCATAAATGTTTTCCCTTATAATCATTAAATTATCTCAAAAAGGGTGAACAACAAAATTAATAACAAAACCATGTAATTAAAATAAAAAATAAAACCCATATAAGCAAAAGTACTCTGAAACTCTCCACTAACAAACCTAAAAGATACATTTCATATAACCTGATCAAATGTATAGAAATGATCTGGAAGAGTGAAAAAGAGAGAGAAAATAGAAAACAAAGAGAGAGTTGGCATAACTAAAAGGGTATAGGGATCTTCTGCCATCATTTTTCGTGTCTCAATTTCTGTCCGAATGATAGAATTTCACTTCATTGAAAAAAAAAAGAGTTACTCTTTATCTGCTTGGTTTATTTTTAAATTTTCTTTTTTCTTTTTGCTAATCCTTTTTAAACGAGGTGGTAATATATCATTAGTCGGACAGAAATGGAGATAAAAAAAATTGAACAGAAAATCAGAATCCTAACTAAAATGTGGCATGGTCTAAGCAAAGCATAACATGTACATTAAGCATCAGGTTGATCAGATTTTGGTGGACTGGTTTTTGATCGACGAGTGACAAGAACATAAAAAGCACCCATTGCGATCACGACCACAAAAGCAAAACCAAAAACAATCCCAGCAACGGCACCAGCTCCAACTCTGCTCCTGCCATTCTGAGGAGCAGAGACTTTGCCTTCATAACCTTCAGTAGCTTCTACTTGTGCTGCTAAAGGCAATGGAGAGCAACTTTTTCGACCGCATGGATTTTCGGTGTTTGGGTTTTGATTGGTTGCATGAAAAAAATCGTATGCTGATGGGGAAAAACTCACTGGGTCCTCATTGGCAAGCCCATGGGGAGCTCTGTCTTGTTGAGCTCCAGAGATAGAGAGAAAGGTTAGGGAGGTGGAGAAGAAGAAGAGGAGCAAGAAAGGAACTCTTATTGAAGTAGTCATTTTTACTAACTTCTATTAGCAATTGCTTTTGATCACTGATTTTGTTGAAGCTGAAAGAGTGATTGTAGTTTTGAGTGAAGTCTGTTGGGTTGCTTTTGGTGAGTTGGTGTGATCTTTTTTTATAGTGTTGAGGATGAGTGGCTGTTGCTTGGACTTGAATTTTTGGTGATGAAAATAAAGGCTCAAAAGAGAGGGGAACAGAATGATGGAATGCATTACGTATATACTCTACCATCACAAAAATTAAGACTACCTAATAGACAAAAGGTCAAAAAATGTTTCAGTTTTTATCATTTATTATCTTCATAGGAAAAAAGTTGGACAATAGTCCTAACAAGGTTCTCAATGGCATAACTTATCCCAAAAACATAAACAAAAAATGAAGAAAAAGAAAAAAAGGCTCCGAGGAGTTTGAACATATATAATTAAAGAGTGTACTTTTATTTTAATTATCTAATATTGTCTTCATTGAAATAGCAGTGGTGGAACAGAAGTCATGAAGTATTATTATTGTTATTATTATTTTATTTAGTGCTTTATTTATTTATTTTTTATTTTTTTATTTTCTACCAATCATAGAATAATGCTTACTAGCTACTTTAGTTAAATTATTTTTTTTTTCTCTCTTAAATCATGGATTTTCCCTATGAACTTGCGTGCCTTAATTAAACACACAAAGTGGGGACTGGGGACTGCAAAAAGAGAAAATAAAAAAATAAAAAAGTAGTGATTTCTTCATCAATCATCTACTAAATTGTAAGGGTATACAAAAAAATCGATTAATCGATTAAAATAACCGATTCAATCCAATCCAATATGTTTGGATCAATTATTTTAGTGTAATTTGATTAGATCGGTTTTAAAAAATCAAAATCGAAATTCGGTTAGGAGTATTAAAAATCAATCAAATCCGATCCAATCCGAACCGACTAATTTTTTTATTTTTATTTTTACAAAACATATGTCAATTAGTTTAATATTATTGGTATGTAGGCTTTGTTATGTTAGCTTAAATTTGGAGTTAGATTACTGGATTATTGTATTAATGTAGTAATTTTATTTTGTATTGTTTTAGTTTAATATGTTTATTTGTTCAGTTATTTTTTTAATCATTTATGTATTAGGTTTTAAAAAAAAAATATAATTTTTTATGGATTACTTAGTGGGCACTTTATGTGTTAGGTTTTCAAAAAAAAAACATAATTTTTTAAACAAAATTTAAGCACAACAAATTTTTAGTACAAAAAATAGTTCAAATATCAAATATTCAAAGCAAAAAAAACTCAAAAATTAAATTTTAAAAAGTTTTAAAAAATTAAATAAAATTTGAAAGCCAAACCGATTAATCAAACCGATCCAATTCAATTACTAATTGGATTAGATTGGATTGGATTTAATGTATAGATCGGACATGATCAGATTGAAAAAAAAAAAACGATTATTAATTGGATCAGATTGGTTATTTCCAAAATAAATTGGATCCTAACTTATGCACATCCCTGCTAAATTATTTGGCTTGGACGCTAATCATTTTGATTCATTTTGGAGTGTGTACAAAGCATGCTAACTTATACTTGTTACTCATTCAGTTTCCATGCAAAATACCATATCAATATATAATACTCTCATTAACCACAAACTTTTTTAATTTACACTAAATTCAATCACTTATATCATCTGAAGAAAAATAAAAATATTTATATATTATAAAAAGTTACATTCTTATATTATATATTATCATCCTATTTGTTTCTTTTATTTATTTATTTATTTTTCCACAAAGAACGGGTGAATGGGTTTAAAATATAAGTACATTGCAGGCACGCGCGCATGTGTACTGGAAAATTGAACTGGTTTTTTTTATTTATACTTTTTATTTTTATTATTCAAGAAAGATAATAAAACACTAAAATGTGTTTAATATTATGGAAATGGCAACCAAAAAGTTGAGAAAGGTGTTTCTTAGCTTGGAGGCACAGCAAAATCTATAACAACACAATGCATGATGATGTATGTAATTATACTTGGGTTCCTTTGTTCCACCAGTTCCTGTACATTATTACAGAGCCTCAAACGCATGCCACACCTTAAATAAATGCACTCTGATGTTACAATCATGCCATGCCAAACTTTCAATACTTAAAAATAAAAAAAATTCCTTTTTTCTTGTTTCTGTTTATTTTTCTGTTTTTTCAGAAAAAATTTCCAAAAAAAGTCATTCTTTTGGTTAAAAGCTTTTTTAGAAAATTCTAACTTTTTAAAAAATTATTTAAATACGTTTCCAAATTATTTTTAAATTTTTAAAAGCGATGTCAGATATTGTTTTAATTTTATTTTTGAAAATAATTTTTTATTTTATAATGATATAATGTTATCTCATTTAAAAATAATTATTTTTTATGGTTAAATTATTTTGTCTCTTTACCATCGTTTTTAAGCTGAGATTTACATCATTTGATCATTTATATAAACGAGGACATAAAAATAGGATGGAAAATCTTGATCCTTGCTTTGCCACCCCAGATTGTTGATTATGGTGGTGAAGTTATCTGTCTCTACCACTTATTTTACAGAGAAGCCCATTAAAACCTAGACACAAGATTCTTGCCTGCTGTGTTAATGGGCCTGTACAGGTTCACACGATTTAAGCCATGGAACCTCCAGAATCACAAGACTTGTATATATGATCAAAATATGTCAGAGTTCCAGCATCTGCTCCAAATATTGTGCATTTATGTGACTTTCAGCTCTCAATTATATCAAATTTGTTTTTCAAGTTGGTGAAGGATTCAGAGAAGTCGGGGAAGTCCATATGGGGATAAAACTCTATCTTCGAAGTGTCTTACATTCTGTTGGGGGTGTTGGGATTCAAGGGGAGCTGTCGTACCTGGAGGGCAACGTGGAAATTCTTTTATGAGGGATGACTTGATAGAGCCACTACAAAATTAAACTCCATAAAAGTATACTCGTGATCGAAAACTTATCATTTGTGACCGAAATTAAACTCAGTTACATATATCTATCATGTTTATCTAATTGTGACTTCAATTATAAGTCCGTTATTGAAAACGAACAAAACTTGGCCTTATAAAAAAATTGAATATTCGGCAAAACTATTGTGACGGAAAAGAGTGTTGCTGTCACAATTAGTAAGAAACAATTAATAGAAAAATACTGAAATATTATGTGATGATTTTAATTCTGTCACATTTGTGTATTAACATTGATTGTGACTTCTTATATTGTCAATGTTACATAGATGTCAAATGATAATTTTTTTACAAAAATATCAGCACATTCAGTAGCGGTATATGATTGTCATAGAAACGCAATTGTCAGAACTCAAAAGCGTTGTCAATTATGTCCATGTAGAAGATCATTAATGATATATGTGACAAAAAAATGAAACAACTGTGACGAAAATGTTCATTGCAGAAACATATTTGTGATGGATATATTACCATTACTGATTCTTTGCCAATGGTTTTTTTACAAAGTATTTGTGACGATAAGTTATTTATGTGATGGGTGACTTTCGGTCATATTACTGTCACAATTTGTATTGTTTCTGTGACGGTAACAAAATGTACACCGCTAAAACCCTTCATTGACGAGGCTATAGTGTCGTTGTTGTGACAGTTGAAAAATCTGTCACTGAAACCATTTCAGTAATGAATTCCATCACAAATTCAGCTTTCTGTACGAATTTGGCTTTTTCACACATGAGCCATTTTTTGTAGTGATCAGTGGTGAGTCCATCTGGATCAACCATTTCTCCTAGGCATGGATAGAACACCTTGTTGCTGAGGATTCAGATCATTGCCCTCTTTTTCTGAGGATTGCAGACCATCACTTGCTTAAGCATAGACCTTTTAGATTTTTAGAGGCTTGGATTTTTGATGGCTCAAGCACAAAGGTTATCAAAAAAACATGGGGTATTGAACTAAGGAATGGTATGGAATTTCGTAGAATTAATTGAAGACTCCAAGAAACAGCAAAAGCCTTGAAAGTTTGGAACAAACAACATTTTGGTTTTGCTCAAGAACAAATTAGTGCCTCACAACAAGAGCTTGGCTGTCTAAATGGTGGGACGAAGGTGGACAGGAAAAAAAAGGTGGTATGTAAATTGAGGAATCACAGGGCTCATCTTGAAAGTAGTTACACACAAAAATCTCAAGAATTATGGCTATGACAAAGTGATAAAAATACCAAATTCTTTCACGCAATAACCATCATCAAGAGGAGACAGAATTTTATTCGAGCAGTGAAGGGTGAGCATGGATAGATTACATATGGAAGACAGTTAGATAATTACTTTATTATGGAGTTTAATAAGCTCTACATTACGAGCTCCCTAGAGCTAGCCTAGGAGCTAGAATCCCTTTTCCATAATCATATTATAAATGATGAGAATTTGGAGCTCATGAGGATTCTCTGAGTTGAAGAGATTCAACAGAAAAGCTCCAGTCGAGACATATATCCAGGAGTTTTCTATAGAAAATGTTGGAGTATAATTCAGAAGTAGATGATGAGCTTTGTTCAAGAAGTTTTTAGAATAAGGTGTGTAACCAGAGGGATTAACTGTATTTTCATTGTCCTAATTCCCAAAATTAAGCAGACTCAGAACTTTAATAACTGTCATCCTATATGTGTTCATAATTTTACTTACAAACTTGTGGGGAATATCATTGTTACAAAATCATGGAGTGTTATTTCGAAACTGATTTCTCCTAATAGAGGGGTTGTTATGGAAGGAAGACAGATTGGTGAGAACTCGATGCTCGCTAAAGATGTGGTGCATCAAATTAAAAAGCATAGATGAAAAAATGGTTTATGATAGGCATAAAATGTTACTATTTTTATGCCATATTTTATTTTAATTTTTCGCTAATTTTGAGTTAATTGTTATAAGAAAATACTGATTTGTTGTATTTTTCTATTTTTAGGTAAAGAAGAGCAGAAACTTGAAATTACTCTATTTTCTGCTCAACTTGTACTAAATTAATTATATATGGAGCTACAAATTGAGTTTCTATTTGATTCTAGTTGTAAATGATTCTTAACTCATTAAGGATCATTGGTGTAAAATTTTATTGCAATTTGATTAGCTAATGAGTACAAATTTGATTTTGAATATTTACATTTCTAGTAGTTGCGACAAACTTATACTCCTGTGGAAAAATGGACATTTGAGTGCCTTTTCGGTGTCTAAATTGTGCAATCAAGATATGCATGGAAATCTAAGATATAGGCAAAACTTTTACAATTAGAATCAATGAAATTGGAGTTTATTTGTTCATCCAAAATGTGCTTTGAATCTACCTAATGGACATAAAAGACATAAAAGAAAAGTGTATTTATCAACTAGGATGCCACTTAAGCATGGATGACTGAGATTGCCACATCATCGCTCTCCAACCAGATGTATTATTATTGCCACATCATATGTCACTTGGAATGTTTAGAATATTTCAATATTAATTGGAGAGAAAATAGATAAAGAAAGAAGGGTGCAATGATAAGTTTGTGTGTGTGTATATATATATAACCTAATCTAACTGGGAGTGTGACATCAAATTGAGAGAACAATTTACTCTAAAATCCTCACATGGCAGGCCAATTAGAGAAAATATAGGGAATTATTGATTTTTATCATTATTGTGAATTATTTTAAATTCCCTATTACCTTGGAGGATTAGAAGTAGGGTAAAGATAAAATTCTAGGGTTTTTCCTTGCTTTGCAAGTATTTTTCTAGAAGCTCATTCCTACAAATATCCTTTGCCACTACATTCCATTCTACACCCTTAAATGCTTCATTCTACACAAGACACATGAGTCTAGGGAGAGAGAGCGATTTCGACTACACCAGGGAAAGAAGAAGGAGAAATTTTGGTTGGCCTGGTTTGAAGTTCAATCTTGCTTTGGAGGCATACTTTGAAGAGCATTTCAAGGAGGATTAAGAGAGGAATTCGGCAAGCCATAGATTTGCCTATTCTTCTCCCTTCTTTTGTTTTTCTTATATATTTTCCATTGAATTAATGATGGCTATTATGATGAACATGAATAACTAAATTTCTTCAAGGATTATGATGTAGCCCTATTATGAATATTTGATTTTTAATGCATGATTAGTTAACTTATGTTCATGGTTAATATTTTATTCTAGTTCTGAATGTTTTTATGAAAATGTGAATATATCTAGTATTATATTGGCTTATAAATAAAGAATATAATATGGAAAGAGAATTGAATACATTGGAATAGGAATATTGCATACCTTAGTGACAACCTTAACAAAAACTTATTGAGTTTGCATGTCTTAGTACTTGAATTTGATATGCATATTAGAAAACATTAAATATTCTATATTTGCTAAATTAAAATGCATTGTAGAATCAACTACTAATTACTTTTGGTTAAGGGAGGTTATCTTAATGAGTCTATCATGCATACAAAATTAAATAGAATTAATAGTGGTGAAATAATAATCATAGCTTTATCATCAATTTGAATATTTGGGTTTTTTTTTTTTTTGCTTTAATTACTCAGTTTGATCTTTTACTTTTTAATTGCTTTAAATTTTACTTGCTTTGTTTGCGATAAATAACCAATCAATCAATCTTTACTCTTCAAGTTTAATTAGTATTGAGATTAAATTTATCAGACATCGTGGGATCGATATTTGATTTTTTTCTAAAAAAATACTTTATTACTTATTGATTTGTGCACTTGCCATTAATCTAATTTACATTACAACAGTTTAATGCTGCTGAAGAGGAACATAAAAAGGCCTACGACAAGATGAAATAGATTTTTATTGACCAAGTTCTTAAAGGCTAGGGATTTTCCACAAAATTTAGGCATTTGATCTTCTCGTGTATCAATTCGGTAGAGTATACTCTTCTAATCAATGATGGCAAACAAGGAGTCATTCCTTCTCAAAGAATACTGCAGTGGAGGGACCCTTTGTCCCCTTACCTCTTCATTCTTAGTGCTGAAGTTTTCTCTAAGCTTCTCTTCCGAGAAAAAGCTGAGGGCAGACTTAATGGTATTAAGATAGGTAGACTGGCTCTTCTTATAAACCATCTTCTTTGTGTAGATGATCTAATGATTTCATGCAGGGCTAACATGAGGAATGCATAATCGGTTTATACGGCCTTGAAGAGTTAATGTGATTGGTCCAGACATGAAATGAGAGAGGAAAAATCATATATTATGTTCTCCCCCAACATGGATAGAAGAATGAAGAAGAACATAAAACTGAAGTTGGGTTTAAAGGAGCTTGGGATAAAGGCTATTTATTTGGTAACAGTTTGGTGCTTAGCCAAAACAAACATAAATAATTTCGTAAGCTTCGTGATCGAGTGCAAGCAAGACTTAAAGGATGGCAGAGTCAGCTCATTTCCAAAGCTGTAAAAGCCACCCCCATAAAATATGTGTTTCAAGCGATTCCCACATAATCAATATCAACCTTTCAAGTCTTGGTTAGCATTAGTGAAGAACTTGATAGACTAGTCATAAAGTTTTGGTGGGGAATGGCCTTTGGCAAAAAGAGATTCGTTGCTTTTAAGGGCTGGAGTTCCATCTGTCAGCCAAAACATAGAGGAGGTTTGGGCTTTAGAAGATTCAAGGATTTTAATTCTGCTTTGCTAGTGAAACTTGGCTGGAAAATGGAGAAAGAGGAAGACTGTCTATGGGTTTCAATTTTGAAAACAAAAGATCTTTAAACAGGGTCTATTTTTGAATGTGAAAAGAAGATAGGAGATTTGGTATTATGGAAAGCCATTCTGAGTTCGAAAAAAGATGTCTTCCAAAGGGACTTGCTTTAGCTTGGGTGATGGGGTAATTATGAACCATTGGAAGGACTCGTGGTTGCCTTGGGATAAAGTTTTGAAATAGAAAGAGGGTGCAAACTAATTCTATTTCCTGTGATGCAAAGCTCTTGGTTCATGGAACAAGATACTGGAATTTTGAGCTTTACAATGAGACGTGTATGACCAACTCCATGAGGGATGTCAGCAAACTTCAAGGGCCTATATTTATCTGTCATAAGAAGTTTCTATGGACGGGTTGCCCTTAGAGAGATTTTTGGTCAAAAGCTATTATTTAACAAATAATCTTACTGATGTGGTTAATGATAATGGAAGATTGTGGAAGTTTATTTGGTATTTGGAAGTACATAATTTTGGAGAGACACAAATTTTTGGTGGAGACTAGCTTCTAATGCTCTTCCTAAGCACCAAATTCTAATGTCAAGGTTGGGGTTTCAAGATTTATCCTGTGTTCTTTGTGGAGGGGAGGAAGAAAATCTGGTTCACTTGTTTGAGGATTGCCCTTTTATTTGTGCCTTTTGCTTTTGCGAGCAAGTGGGCTTTTTGTTTGGATTTTATGGGGGGAGATAGCTTGGAGGATTGCTTTCTCGCTGCTTGAATCCTCCGATACTCGAGATGGTTTGGGAAAGAATCTTTTTGTTTTGATTATCACAGTTTTATTTTGTACATTTGGAGCGTGAGAAGTAAGGTTATGATTGAAGGTACGTCAGAGTTGGCTAAAATAATTGCTTTGATGGAATCTAGTGTCGATGAGTATGAGTTAGTTTTGTAGCAGGTTTCTTCCTTTACCCAGTTAGCCTTTGATAAGGTGTGAAGACCCTCTCTTATGGGACATATAATGGTGAACGTGGATGCAGCAACTAAGGAGGGGGACAATGCTTTTGCACTGATTGGGAGGGATAGTTTTGGTTCTCTTGTTGCAGCTGCAACTTGTTTGGCTAAAGGTTTGAATGTTGATGAAGCAGAGTTAAAGGTTATTTTATGGGCTTTTGATTTTGCTGAATGGAGGAATTAGAGGAATCTTATTAATCTTAGATGAAAAAGCAACGCCAAGAATGTGGGGTAGTGGCTCATATATTCGGAGCCTTTAATTCTTTTGGAGATTTAGTATGATGTCCTATTTTTGAGAAATCGTTTTTAAGTTTTAGGTTAGTCTATCAGTTGGACCCTTAGTAAAAGTTAATAATGCAGTTGACATTGCTGCTCGTTATGCTCTTGCTCCATCAGTTTTGGTTTTAGATTTGAATTCAGGTGGCTTACCAATGCTTTTGCTAATTCTATTAAGTTTAGAGGTGTAAAATGGGTCGTGCCGTGTTAGCACAGTCCATTTAAAAGCTGGTCTGTTCGTGCTCGTGCCGTGCTCATGCCAGCCCATTTATTTTTCGTGTCGTGCTCGTACTAGCCCATTTAATTTTTATGCCGTGCCAAGCATGCTATGGGCCCAAGCACTTATGTGCTCATGCCGTGTTCATGCCTAGCACATGCCATGCTCGTGTCAGACACGAGTCGTGTCCGTGCTTGTGCCAATTATATTTTGCATATTTTTTATAATATACATTATATAGTTGAATAAAAATTATTTAAAATAAATATTAGAAATAAATTAAATTAACAATTAAATAATATATTTTATTTTTTAATTGGTAGATAACATAATAAATATTTACAACTTAAAATATATATAAAAAATTATTAATAGTTTTATGTTATATATTCTATTTCAAATCTATATTTGAATTTAAATCTACATCTGTAACGTGTTTAGTCTGTCACGTGCCTATGTCGTGCCTGGCCCATTATAGACTTGTGCCGTGCCAGACACGGTCCATTACGTGCTTTGTACTTAATATGGCACAGTTTGTAACGTGCCGTGCTCGTGCTGTACTCGTGCGGCCTGCCCATTTTTACACCTCTAATTAAGCTTGAGCAAGCCTAGGCTGTTGCCTCTTTGTAATTGGCTTGTTTTGGGCCTCTTTTTTTGTGCTTATATAGCAAAGATCATTAAAAAAAATTGTTTTTTAAGCTTTGGATATCCAATAATATGTTAATATTTCATTTGTTTATATTTATCACTTACTTTTCTAAACCATAGTTTTATTTTTGTTTGTTTTGACTACGACATTGACGGTATTGAAATTTTGTTTTGTTTTGCTTTGTTTATCTTTTTGCTAATAGTGATTGTGAATTTGAATATCTCACCTCTAGATAAAAATAAATAAATCAGACAAACAAGGACTGCTAACATTGGTCAATAGAAACGAGTTGTATTTCATATCCAAGCTTGTGAGGAAAGCGTAGGCCTTCAATGAAATCCACTCATTTATTAGGTTTAGATGTTTCAATAATGCAATTGGAAATTTAATTAATTAAGAGATATATTGAAACCACTTTTTTTTTTTTAATAGACCTATAAACCAAAAACATTATATTTCTTTCTTTGTAAAACTTAATAAATTTATTAACCCATCTATATTTTTAAATATATTATTATTATTATTATTATTATATTGTGTAGGTTATAAATAGAAGATGAGGACATTGAATTTTAACATGATTGTTATTTTAACCTAGTAAAAAAAAGAAAAAGGTTGTGAGTTGATTTCATAGTTGTTTCTTGTCAACTTGTTTATTGGTTTGCAGGTTTTATAACTATTAAGAATCCATAATAGGAAGTTAAACTATGATAAAATATACATTCTAAACTTTATTATTCAATGGTTTTGAATAATATGATATCTAAAGGGATAATCAATTTATATGTTGTGTTTATTGTGATTATTACATTCTATGTTTATTAAAATCCAACAATGGTAGCCAAACAACATATCAATTTGCTAACGCTAGTGTGGCACTTTTTGCTGACATCAACGTCATTTTTTTTTTCCTTTTAATAAAGCATAACTTTTTTTTTAAAAAAAAATTTGGCTTTAATAGGAAAAATATTTTCCTAAAATTTAATTTATTGTATTAAAAATTACTCTTGTTATGATAATAATTTCGCACTGTTATCTCCTTCATAGTATTGTGTTTAATTTGACAAAATAGTGTGGAATGACTAAGTTTTTGCCTCTCATGAGACTTGACATGTCCAAACTATAAAATTGACATGATGTTTAAAATCTAGTTAACATAGTGCTGTGGAGTTTTAGGTCCTTGCTTTAGTAAGATCTAATTTCCATATCATGAAATTGGCATTGTATCTATGTTTATATAAAATTTTCATAGTGCTCTTTCCTCTTGAAATTTAGCTAGTTATACCATGAAATTATCAATATAACAATGCTTAAATAAATTGATATAGTGGTTTAGGATGTTTAAATGCTTACATTCTGTGACACTTATCTTGCCTATATCATGAAATGATCAATATGATTTTATCCCATATTTTGATACTAAGATCTGTATGAGTAGTTAAGCCATCATCTCAATTGTTTGACTACTTGATAGGGATGTGATGTGTGGTGATAGCATATATTTTTTGCAATTATGAGAATCACATCAAGTAATAAAGTGGTCTTTCTAGGAAAGATGGATGTAAAATCCATAATGACTAGTTTCTAAGTACTAAAATTCCTAAGTCTATATGTGAAAATAAAGAGCATGAAAAATTAAATTGCAAGAAAATAAAACAAAAAATGAAAATAATATTTATATCAATACTAAGTGTTACAATTTTGCTACAATATAAAGAGCAAAACAAAACGAATACCAAAAAATTTCCTTGTATGCTGCCAATGGTGAGAGGATGATGGTGGTGAAGTCCAAGCCAATGCTAGGTTGGTAATAACACTAAAGCTGTGTCACTCAACCCCAACTTACCTACTCGGCTCTCCTAAAATCATTGTGTCATGTATGATAAAAGGTTGAAAGGAATAAATATGTGATGGAGATGGTGATGGCTGTAGAGGATGACTACAAGTGTTTAGGAGTGGGATGCATGCTTGGTGATGTGCGGCTAGGATTCAGTACTGCCTATGATGGTCGGCTTTGGAACTTCAATGGAGGATGAATGGTGACTGTTCTGGAGAAGAAATAATGGAGTGAAAAGGAAGATGGAGTGGCCGGCCAAGAGAGAAAGGAAAAAGAAAAGGGAAGAGATGAGAGGAGAGAAAAGAGAGAAGTAGAGCCTCTAGCACTTGAAGAAGCCACTAGGGCATTGTCTTGATGGTTGGCCAATTATGAGGGTTATATAGGGGCTAGGGTTTTGATTTTTGTAACTTGTTAAATCCTTAAGTCGCTGGAAAATTATTTTGGTAAGGAATGAAATTCTAATTTTAAAATCAAGGATTTCAAATTGTAAAATTGGAGGAGCAAATATCGAGGGAGTATCAAAATAGGGTAGGAGTTGAGGAAGTAATGGGAAAATTGATGGCTGGTTAGTTTTGGTGTCAATTTTACGTGCATGGCCAAAATTTCAGATCATAGGGGCAAAAAATGATGCTTCAACTAAGTCTAGGTTCAATCTCAACCAAGTAAGGTAAGTTTCTTTATTTAATGAAAGAATAAATAAATAATAAGTTCCAATACATTTTTTTTTTATTTTCTCTTTTGATTTGCTTACAAATATTTCATGTAGACTTGATTAATTGATGTGGCAAGCTCAAGTGACAATCCAAATAGAAACAAAGAACTTTATTTATTTATCACAAATTCAATTTAGCCAGATCCAAACCATCTTTTGTTTGACCAAATGAGCTTTAAATACATCCATTCCAATTGGAAATGTTAGGCCTATATCTCATCTTTCCTAGAAGATATCATATGCGCAATTCCAACACTGGAAAGACATTTAAAACTCAATTTTCCCATGGGAATGCAAATCTGCCGCGACTACATAATTGTCCAACTTAAAAATTAAATTGTTGCTGATTAGTTAACTCAATTGCAATGAAATTTTGTAGAGATGATCCTTGATGAGTTAAAGAATTTATGCAACTGAAAATTTTTATGCTTTGCCTCCACTTGTATATTTCGTGACCCTTGACCTCAATTTTACCATCTTCCTCATAATTTTAACTTCACTTTCAAGTTTTCTAATCATAAAATCCAATATTTGCAACTTGATCCCTCCACTATTTAAGAATTACCAAAATACCCTTTTTTGCGTTGATTTTGTAAAAAAATTTCTTTTCACCTACAAAAGAGAAAATAATAGAAATAAATGTATTTTTTTTAAAAAATGAGCACAATCTAGCCTAAAATGATACAATTTTTAGACTTACCAGGATGCTTAGATTGGTGAAGAAAATTGAATGAATTCCACTAACTGCATGTTCTTGTTTACTCTTTTAGTAACTGGTTCAATGCATTTAGTTGTAATGTTTAATTAATCATTCTTACCCATATATGAGTTTACTTTATCTTGAAGAGGCCTAGAAATTCATTTGTTTTATTAAAAGCGATGGAGGCTGAGAAATGTGCTAGTGCATAGTCACTTTGAGATGTGCATAATGTTGATATTTATTATTTTTGTAGTTGTGAGCAGTCTGAATGTACGCTGCCTATAAATGCCATGATACTTTAGAATGAAACTAGTTGTTGTAAATGGATGAAGACTTGTACACTAAATTTGACCTTAGTGAAGTTGGATTTAACTTTGAAAATAGTTTCACCGGTGAATCCTATTATTTAGACCACTATGAGGCAATGAAGTTATATGAGGATTGGAAATACTTTAACGACTATTACATCCTCAAGTACTCCCACTGGCTTCTTGATTGTACAGTATGCCATTAGTCAAAAAATAGAGGTGGACTTTATCTTACCAAGTCCAAGCTTCCTCGAACAAGAATAAGACATTAAATTTAGGGAAGCTCCTAAGTCACATATAACATCAGAAAATTTAATATCACTAATATGACAAGGAATAGAGAAACTCCCTTGACTTTTTAATTTTGGTGGTAGCTTGTGTTGTAATATGATACTACACTCGTCACTCTAAACAACCATCTCATGACCTTCCTTTTTTCTTTTTCATAATTTCCTTTAAAAATCTAGCATAATTTGGAATATTTTCTAAAGCATCTACAAAAGGGATATTAACATGTAATTTCTTACAAACATTTAGAAATTTGCCAAATTGAAAGTCCAATTTCTTTTGTTTAAGCTATTAATGGTGGTGGTGAGAGTTGCTTGTATTCCCAATTCTTTTTTCTTTTCTTCTCCACGAACAACGGCTCATCTTTTGTTTCTTTTTCTCTTCCAGGATCTCCTTTAGCACGATGAGGTATATACTTAAAAAAGTGAGGCTTCAGTATCTCAAGTTGAACCTTGGAAGATTTAGATACATCTTCATATTTTAAACTTTGTGCTTCACTTTCCTTTTCAGCTATAGCTTTTGGCTCGCTCTTCTTGGTTATCTATACCCTCTATTTTTTCCAAATGTCCTAGTTGCACATCAAAAGAATCAATTAGTTGCTTATCATCTTGCAAGTTAATAGACATTACCTCCTTAGAATTTTTTTTTCCAATATTTCTCGGGAGGATTTGTTATGTTCTTTGAAACGTGCTTGCTAGTTAGCTTATTTTAGTTTCAAGTTCTTTAATGGCATCATCTTGATTGTTGAATTGATTTTCCATTTTGATCATGAAGCTTTCAGTTTGTGCCTTGAAGCTTGAAAACTCTTTCTTTGTTTCTAGTTGAAATCCAGCTAGTTGACTTACTAATCTCTCTAAATCACTTTGTTTCTCTTGCGGATTAGAAACTTGAGCTTGAGATAATTGCTCCACTTAATTCTTTAAACCTTTAATTTTTGTCTTAGTTTCTTGCATGAAGGCATTAGAATTTTCAGTCATATTCAATAAAGATTGCTCAAGTAAAGATAAAATAAAGGGAGAAGAATTATGAAATTGAGATTAAGATTGAGACGTCTTTTGAAAATTTAAGGTTTGAAATTGTTGTTGTTGTTGAGAAGGAATTTGATAGATTCCTCTTTGTTGTCCTCCTTGGGCATTTGAATTGTCTCCCATGAAAAATTTGGATGGTTCCTCCATCTTGGATTGTAAGTGTTAGAGAATGGGTTATTGTTGTTGTTGCTTTGTCAGAAATTTCCTACAAAATTAACATGATTAGAATCACTATATTGAATAAAAGGATTTCCTAATTGACAATTACCACTTTCATGTTTATCCCCACAATATTCACAACAATTTAAATTAGAAATATTAGAAATATTATTAAAATTGTCAGAACCGAAGGTCTCAAGTTGCTTTGTGAGAATTGCAAATTGAGTAGTCAATTTTTCTATGTTATCCTCTTGTTAGGATGTTGACTTCTCTCACTTACCAACTGTGAATTATTGATAGCTATCTCTTCTAGTAGGTTATATGCTTCCTCTTGAGACTTGTTCAACAAAGCACCACCTGCAGCTGTATCCACATTACTTCTTGCTATATAATTCAACACATTATAAAAAGTTTGAACTTGACTCCATATGGATATCCCATGGTGTGGAAACTTCCTCAGTATTTCTTTTAACTTTTCCCAAGCCTCATACAATGACTCTCCATCAAATTGGTGAAATGTATTGATCTCATTGCGAAGCTTGGTGGTTTTAATAGGTGGAAAAAATTTATTCAAAATTTAAAGGCTAAATCATCCAAAGTGGTAATATTACCTGGAGGTAAAGATTGTAACAAACTTTTAGCTCTATTCCTTAGGGTAAAAGGAAACAACCTAAGCTTCACAGCATCCTTAATAATTCCATTGTGTTTCACTAACTCACATACATCACAGAAATTCGATATAGGTTGATTAGGATCTTCACTAGGTAACCCTCCAAATTAGTAATTATTAAGCATAGACATTGTAATAGGTTTGACCTCAAAACTAGGGACATCAATAGGTGGTCTCCTAATACAAGAAATATCATAAATTCTTCTAGGTGCAGTATAACGCCTAATGATCCTATAACATTGATTATTAGAAACTTCAGGAATCAGTGGTTATTTTAGTTTTCCAAAGTATCTTCCCTTTCACTATTAAAGTCTCTCTAACTTCATTTTTCCTTAATTTCCTCAAATCTCTCTCAGAAAATTTACTATTGAGTGGAAAACTCATAAACAAAAATAAAAACTAGAAAATGAAAGAAAAACAGAAATTTAAAATAATAAAATAAATAATTCCAGCAGCTAAAATTAAAACTAAAAACCAATTTAAACAAACTAAATAAGCTAAAAAGATTAAAACTAAATGCAAACCAATCAAAACTCAAAGTAAACACAAACCTAGAGTAAAGTAAATCTAAAAACATCAAAAAATTCAAGCTAAAATAAAAAACAAAAGTGCAGTAATTTTATTTTTCTTTTTCGGATTTACAATTTTTTTTTTTAAAAACAAAAGTTTAATCAACTAACAACTAAATTGAAACTCAAAATTCAGTAAATAAAATTTAAAAACCGAAACAAATAAAATAACAATTTTTTTTTTTTCAAAAACTAAAACAAGAAAAACCTAAACACAATAATTTCAACTACTTAGCTACTTCGATTTCCTCCTTCAAACTCGAAGTGAATTGATTTGGATCCAAGAAAGCTTTCCAATTGTTGTTCTTCAATGGCTAAAACGGAACCTACACAGAACATAAACAAATATTAAACAATGAACATAAATTTAATTCACAATAAAATAAAATCAACACTAAAAATAATTATTCTTCGGCAACGGTGCCAAAAACTTGTTGTGGTGAAAATTAGATTACTCGCAAATGCATGAATCAACAAGTGATAAAGTGGTTTTTATAGAAAACTGAATATCGATCTCACGAAGAATAATGTCTCTAGTGAAGAAAACTAAATTCTATTGCTAATTGAATATTGAAAAGTAAAAGAGTGGTTTTTAGGTTGATTTGTTTTGGGAAACAAAGCAAGAATTAAAAAGAAAGCAATTAAGAAAACAAAGTAAGGCAGCAAAAGTAATAAGAAAAAGTTTCAAAATATTGATGGAACAAGGATTATGAATTCACCACTATTAATCCTATTTAATCTCAATGCATGAAAAATTTATTAGTTAACCTCTCTTAACCTAAAGTGACCAAGAGTTGATCTCTCAATGCATCTTGATTTAGAAAGCACAAGATTGTTTAATCGTCCCCAATGCAAACTATCAAATTTAAGCCCTAAGACATGCAAACCCAATAATCTCTTGTTAAGGTGTCACTAGGCATGATGATATCCCTATCTACCATGTATTTCATTGCAAACAATACTATACCTCTTATCCCTTAGTGAATACAATATTAAATCATTCACCTTTTCATTAAAGCATTAAGATCAACAATGAAATATTAATATCAATATGAATTAAAATCAAACATATTCATACTAGGACTACATCATCATCCTCATAAAAATTTAGCTACTCATGTTCTTAGAAATAACCTAATCAATAAATCAAAGCAAAACATATTATGAATGACAAAAAGAAGAAGAAAAGAGAAAAATCCAAAGCTTATGCCTGCCGAATTCTCCCTCTTGTTTCTCCTTCAATTGCTTCTTCAAATATGCCTCTAAATCAAGGTTGAATTTTTCCAAAGCTGCTTGCCAAAATTCTCCCTTCTGTAAACCCTTATTGTAGTCAAAATTCTCATCTCTAAATCTCTAGAATTGTGTCTAGAATAGAATGAAAAATATTCTTGAATGAACTAAAAAAATCTAGAAGAGAAAACCTTTCTAAAGCTCTAAGGTGTAGGATATTTATAGGAAAATAGTGCTTGTAGAGCTAGAAAAAACTCTAGAGTTATAACCTTACCCTAATTCTAATTATTGAAGATAATAGGAAACAAAATATTAAATAAAAACTAAATCTCCGTATTATATCTCTCATGGCCAGCCATATGGGGATAAATAAGTAATTGGTATTTCAAAATGATGTCAAAATCCTAATTATATTAGGAAAGTAATCCATATCTCCTTAGTAATTCAATCTCTTTCCAATTCTAATTCATTCTCCAATTAATACTCCAATTAATATTATTGGGATAAATCTAAACTTTCCAAGTGGCATGTGATGTGGCAATAATAACACACATGACTGGAGAGTGATGATGTGGAAATCCCAATCATCCATGCATAGGTGGCATCCTAGTTGGCAAAGACACTTCTCTTTATATCTTCAATGTTCATCAGACAGATTCCAAGTACACTTTGGATGACCAAATGAACTATGAATTTATTGATTCCAGTTTAAAAGTTAGATCCCAGGAATATCTTGATCGCACAAAATGAACACTGAGAAGGCACTCAAATGTCAACTTTCCCGAAGGAGTATAAGTTTGTCGCAACTACTAAAAATGATCATCTTCAAAATCAAACAGATACTGATTAGCTTATTCAATTGAAATGAAAATCCATAGAGTTGAACGTTGATGAATCATTAATCAGTACCAACTATAATCGTACAAAAAATCCATATGTAGCTCTACATATGATTTATTCAATAAAGATTGCACATAAAATACAACAATCTCTTGAATTTGTTCTTCTTTATTTGAAAATAGAAAAATACAACAATTTAATACTTTTCATTACCAATTAATTCAAAACTAACAGAAATCCAACATAAAAATGGGATAAAAACAGTAATTTTTTTATGTCTATAAGCACCCACTATGAAAGCAACATGATTTAAGCTCCGTGCAGCGGAAACTATAACCGAAGTAGAGGTTTGCATAGAAACCTTTGAAGGAAGAGCCTTTTCATTGAGTAACTCCCAAGAGGGATCAAAGCCAGCCATTACTATAGAACCCCACTGGAATATGTAAATCTCCGTATTCTGCCCACAATAATCCTAAGCAAAACTAACTTGAAACAACTAGGTTGCACGGTCAAAAAACAAATACAAACCACTCTGCTGTAGACTAGACAATGTAAAAAGAAAAAAAATTTAAAACTTTATTTTTATATAGTAGAGTGAGAGAGAGACAAAGAAAGTGGAGATCGTGCAAAATAGGGGAGAGAGAAAGAAAGAGTGAGAGAAAGGTAAGGGTATTTGAGACATTTTATACTACCAATTAAGAAAGAGTGTGTCATATAACAGAAAATTGGTAATGACAGGGGGTATTTCAATAAATGTTTCAAACCATGAGCTCTATCGTGAAATAGGGATGAAATACAAGGGGTCTAGATGATATTTACCCTAATGATGATGACGATAATAATTAGACGACGATGACTGAGGAAGGAAAGGGAGAACCCCAAACCAACCCCAGAAAAATCTGTTAAAAATAAGAAAAAGTTGTACAATAGAGGAGAAAAAGAAAATAAAACAAAAAGCAAAACAAAAGAAAAAACTCATCTCAAAGGGACTAACAACACCAAAACAAAGAAACTAAAGAAATAATAAAAGGATTATTTCTTAAAGGCTCTAGTAAATGGTCTGCTTCCCACGTTCTTGCAATCGCTGTAAGCTTTAAGATGGCGACTTTGTAGCCAGCTATGTTTAACATGTTTCCAAGGTCCACTACCCTCATCCATATTTTGCAGTCTCATCGAGAGGAACAAAAGCAATTTCCTATGCTGTGGGAAAAACATCATAATCACCAACAAAAGGCACTAAAGCAGATTTAGTGGGATCAACAATGATATCATCATCGACCTTTTCCTAAACCAAAGTATCTTTATGTCTCAAGCCCAAATTCAATTGAGAAGAATCTTCAAAACTAGGCATGGAATATCTAGAAAACGAACCCACTTCCTTAGTAACATTAGGTTTTTATGCTCAGGAGCCACCTTCTTACAAGATCCAATGTGCCAACCTTAAACAACTTCAACTCCTGAAGCAACCCCATCTTGAGCGTCCAAAGCACTAGAACTAGGATTTGTCTTAGCATTATCAATTATTTGATGAAACTTAACAACAAAAAGTTGCTCTGCAGATTTCTCATTTAAAAACTTCCTCTCAAAACTCTTCTCAAATGTTCTACATTTTGAAACAACGTGGGCAATACTGTGACAAGCTGGACAAGAGATAGGAAGATTCTCATAAAATTAAGGGATCCGAATACAATCCCATTCCAAATCCAGCATAAGAAAATCAACATTATGCTCAAAAAGATCAATATCTATAAGAACTCGAGCATAATGCCCTTAATCCTCATAAATGTATTATGATTTATTTTTATATGAGCACCAACACCCTTTGCAAGATCAAAAAGAATTTATGGATGCCAAGACTCCCAAGAAAGCTCATAATAATAATAATCAGACATGATGCCTACCAGAACAACTAGAGCTGCTCAGGCTGGGAATTTAATTAAAAGTAAGAAAGAAGTGTACATAAGATTTCAACAAGAAGTTAACTCCAACAACCTAAGACTACCTGGCCTTGTTAAAACCTGCTTGAAGAAAAAACCTTGAAGGAAAAACATCTGGCAGGAAAAACAATACCAGGTAAAATACAAATAGAAAAAACCATCCCGAAACCCGAATAAGGGAAAGGAAAAAAACAAAGATGCAAACCCTAAAGACCTTAACAGAAGCCTAGCCCACCAAGACATCATCCTTATGAGCTGCTGTACAAAAAACCAGTAACGAAGTCTACCAGATATCCACATTACTGAAATAGCAAACTTCGAAAGAATATGTGTAACTTGATTACTTTCACTGTAGATAGGAGATATATGAAAAAAATAGCTCTCCACAAACCTTATACAAGAAGACCAGCGAGCTTGATGTAGCCAAGGAACTCGAGAAAATTCAGAACCAAATAAACCCACCACATAAGTGGATTCACACTCAACCCAAAGATGATTACAGTTGAATTTCTCTGCCAGTACCAAAGCATGCATGACTGACAAAAGTTCAACTTCAAAGGCAAAAACTGATCCCAAAGGAATCACAAAACACCTTTTGACAAATCCCCTTGAATTCCAACAAATTCCACCTCCACCACCAGAACACGGACAACAATTAGCTGCACCATCAGTGTTAACTTTAATCCATTCCAGCTCATGGAAACCTCTATCTCCTAACCCCCAACTTCATATAAATTGGAAAATCATCGCCTGAATTAGCCATATGATTCGAGTGGACGGAATTTTCCTCAGGTATAACCCTAACTATAACAACCCAAATTTTCTCCCATTGTTTGTTTCTCAATTTGGACTAGGTTGACAAGTTAGAAACTCGATGTTGAATTTTTATTTGGGCGAGTTTTTACTCAAACCTTATCAAGCATAACGTAGAGACCGTTCCTACGAGTCTGTAGACTATTCGTAAGCCCAAATCAGAGTTGTAGATTTTTAGTTATGGTCAATCAAAGTTGTATTTTAATTTCATAATCAGTTTAAACTTATCTGTATTCTTTTTAATCTTAAGCAGATGCATTTCAGTGCCTTTTGAGCACTTTAACTCTAATATCTGTCCCTTACAGCTGTCAACAACTAAAAGCTCACAATTTAGTTTTTAAATACTAGTTTCATGCTCCCCAAGACGTTACTATTCATTATCTTCTACATTATTTTCTGCAATCTCATGGGAGGAGAGAGAAAATAAATCTTGTGGCTATATCAACTTTGACCAGCCGTATTTTCCTCATCCGGTGGGTTTAGGATGTCTTCTTGGTATCATTGAAAAGCTTGTGCGACTAGATACATGGTCGTACCAATTTAGTCACCCAAAATCACAGTAACCTGTCGAAAAATGGTCTCAAAGTGACTAAAAAATCACTCGGACAGCCACCTCGTCCACCTAGATCCCTATCGATCTCTAGCGAGTGGCACGACACAGACACAACCACGAGCACCAGAATACTCTTGCTACATTGTCTGCATCTCACTGAGCTCTAAAGACCCTCTGACACACTACATGGGCCTCCTAAAGTTGCTGCCCCTCAGTCTCACGTGCCGCCACCGTTCTTCTCCATCACCGGCGAGTGGTGGTGCACCACACACTGAGAAAGCTTCCCCTCATGCCGGTGAAGCTTACCAGAGGTTCCTCCTTTGCCTCATTCGCAGTTAACATCTCTGACAAACTCTCTCTTTAGCCAAAACTTCATATTCTCCGGTGAAACAAAGGGCGGTGAGTGGATGCTCAGCATCGGTCTCAACATGTTTCTTGGGTCATGGGCAAGCTACCTATGTCGTCAATTTGATCCAATTTGGTTGAGATACAGAAATGCCTAATTTTAGCCGTGAACGCGATCTTCAGGAACGATTCTAATCATTGACAATGAGGAATCACCAAATTGAAGGTAATTTATCATTCCTTTCATCTTTAATTGCATTTCGATATAAAGTTTGTAGAAAATGGACTTGAAACGGAAATACTCAAATTTTTATCCGATGCCGAAAGTAGAGATTGGGCTGCTTCGAAATGAAATTGGACAGTCAACTAGGTTTCTAAAGGTTTTGGGAACATAACCCAATGCTCAATTTGGGAGAAATCAAAAATCGTAAATTTTAGATATATAGCTGATAAGGGCATTTTTGTAATTATTGAAATTGAAGGGCAATTTTAGTAATTAGTATTTTAATCTTGTAATTAGGAACTCAAGGAACTCCCCTGAGCCTTCAGCTAATTTTTTGATAATTAAAAGAAGTTTCGGTGAATTATTTTAGGCTTTCGTGCACAGTTGAGAGTGGACCGGCGATCCAGCAAGAGCACGCATTTGATGTGAGTGTATTTATTTTCTAAATATTTTGGGATTATATAATATTATGATTGCATTGCATTTGATTTGTTTCGATTGGATTTTTTTGTGGATTTAAATTATGCTTATTAAATATATGATACGTGGATGTAAGTGGTTGTTGAATATAGATTATATCTGTATTTGTGATTTTAATGGAACTCATATTTATTTGGAATAAATATAAAATTTGTATTTTAAATGGTTATTGAGTGATTTTTGAAATTTTTGATAATTTTTGATAATTTTGTAGAAAATGGTAATTTAAGAAAAGTTGACTTTTGTGGAATTTAAGAATTTTTGGGGCAATTTTTTGATTGTTGAAAGATTTGAATATTTTTGTGAAATTTTCCAAAATAAAAAATGTTGGAAAATTGTTGAATTTACTACGACTTTAAAATAAAAGGATTTGAAAAATTGATGAAATCTGATAATGGATGATCTCCGAGATGATTTTAAGGAGTACCACACAGTATTGATATGTTGATTGAGATATGTTTGTTATTACGCATACTATTATGATATTATGCTATTCTCTGCTATGGACACGTGTCGGGAGGGAGATGATGAGGATCTTGCTATGACGTATTTGGGATGCCGGTCCATCGTGATGAGTTATACCCCCTCTCCCGTCTGTGACGCCATCAGGACGCTGAGGGTCACATGGCCAAATACTAGAGTGTGGTACCAGTTTTGATATATAATTATTGATTTATGATTTTAGAAGGTTTTTGAATTTATAGGTTGTAACCTATCTATTTGGTTTTACAGGTATTGGCCCATCGGCTTAGTATTTTATGAGAATATGTGCAACAAAATATTTTTAAATATTTAATGGAATTTCATGTACGGTTTTGATGATTGATCTATGATTTTAAGTGATTATGTTAAATTATAGTTTTTGCCTCTAAATTGTGTTATAATGATTTAATGATTTTTGGGAACAAAGCTAAGGGTTTTGTGAAATTATTTTCAAAACGGGGAACTTTTCAAAGAGTGAAGTGAGGTTTTGAGTGTAAGGAATTTTACCTACTTGACATCTACTTTGTAGTTACTTAGGAGCACTCATTGAGATATTCATATCTCACGTTTTGTATTTTAATCTCATTCCCTCAGGTCCTAGTTACAGCTGCTCGTGAGTTACCGTCGGCATTGCATCCGTACTTGGCTTCCGCTACTGTTTCTTGTTTATGTAATAGAGTATGTACTTTTATTATGTTTACTTTTGGATTATCTTATTTATAATTTTACTTATCTCACTTAGTGGCTCTGACATTCCATCTACTTCCTGAACTGATTTAATAGTTTTGTATGACTATTAGTATTGACGATTGGACTGCAATGTCATCACACTTCAATCATGTGTACAAAATTTGCCACATCATATGCCACATGGGAGGTCAGATTATTCTCATTATACTAATTGGAATAATATTAAGAATAAAAGATATTAGAGTTAAATACAAATTTGATTCCTAAGGAGTGAACATGAGACACAAAATACACTTGTACCTTTGAGGTGGCTGGCCATAGTAAGGAATTTATGGAGTTTAAGATCATGAATACATATTATCTCATATATTTTCTAGGTTTTAGAGGGACTTCAGGGTTAAACCTCTCCTATAAATACCATGCAACATTTAGAGACAAGGGACACACAATTCACCACCAGCCCTCACAGCTGCAACCACTTCACTCGCCCTCTCACAGCCCCAGCTCTCTCTTTCCTTTTCTTCCCATTCTCACTGCAACAGCAGTTTTTCTTAGGTCTTATGTTCAGTTCTTAAGAGTTTATACATACAAAAGTTGGCATACACAAAGCAAAGTTCAAGGAGAATCCGACCAACCTTGGAGGAGTCAACCTTGTGTCCTTTATCATAGTTTGGAGAAGCCAAGAGGAGAAGATTGAAGAACAAATTCCAGCAGCCATCAACTTTGGATTTGATCTCTTTACTCTTAATCTCTTTGTTTTCTTTTAATTATTTGATGGATAATTTTAAGATCATGTGTAGCTAATTTTCTATGAGGATTATGAGGTAACCCTATTATGACTATTTAGTGATTAATGCATATTTGAGTTTGATTCATGTTTAAGGTTAATATTTTATTGTAGTTCTTAATGCTTCCATGAAAAGGTTGATTGATTAAGTATTTATATTGGCTTAGAAATAAGGGATATAAGTATGGATGGGCAATTAAATACATGGTTATAGAAATATTGCATGCCTTAGTGACAACTTTAACAAGATCTTATTGGGTTTGCATGTCTTAGGGCTTAAATTTTGGTATTTAGATTAGAGATAATGAAATACCTTGTGCTTGCTAGATTAGAATGCATTGAGAAATCAACTTCTAGTCACATGAGGTTAAAGGGGGGTTAACCTATGATATCTATAATGCATCAGGGCTAAATAGGAGTAATAGTGGTGAAGTCATAATCCTTATTTTCTTAAAACCTTTTGAATATTTACTTGCTGCCTTCTTTAATTTTTATTATTGCTTTGCTTTAATTCATGCTTGGTTACTCAACAACAACCATTCAAACAACTCTCTTCACTTTTGTTAAGTTTAATTTACAATTGATTTAAATTTACTAGTAGAGACATTATTCCTCTTGGGATCGATTTCGGTTTTCTTTTTAAAAGAAATCCACTTTATTACTTGATGATTTGTGCACTTGCGAGTTAATCTAAGAAATACCACAACAAGCTTTTGGCGCTGTTGCCGGGGACTAATTGTTTCTAGTTTTGAATTTGAATTTATTGTTAATTAAAGTACTGTTTTTAGTTAAATATTTTATTTTTGTTTTTGTGTAGGTTCAGTTTTAACCATCAAAGAACAACGATTGGAGAGGTTTCTTTGATCTAAATCAATCCAATTCTAGTTTGAAGGAGGAAATTGAAGTAGCTAAATTTTTTTTGTTGTGTGTTTTTAGGGTTTACGGTTTTATAAAAAAAATAAAAAAACTGCACTTTTTGCTTACTGTTTTAAATCGTTTTTGCTTGTTTACTTTGAGTTTAATTTAATTTGCATCCAGCTTTAAGTTTTGTGAGTTAATTATTAATTTCAGTTTGTTTAATCTAATTATTAACTAGCTTTAAAAAATCTGAATTTTGTTTAATCTTTAAGTTTGTTTTAATTCAGTTTTTATTATTAATTTCAGTTGCTGTTTTTTCTGTTTTGCGAGTTTAAATTACTGTTAATTTTTTCAGTTTGTTTATTTGTTTTGTTTTATGAGTTTAAAATTGAATAATGGAGTTCTTTGAATTTTCTGAGAGAGATCTAAGGAGATTAAGGAAAGAAGAGTTAAAGAAAATTTATTTAGAAACGTCGAAAGAGATGAAAATAATATGGAAAACCAAGGTAGCCCAGTAGATCCTGAAGTTCCTATTAACCAAGGTTATAGGTCTATTAGGGATTATGTTGTACCTAGAAGGGTTGAGGATATTTCATACATTAGGAGACCACCTATTGATGAACCTAGCTTTGAGGTCAAACCTATTACCATGTCTATGCTCAATAACTACCAATTTGGAGGGTTACCAAGTGAAGATCCTAACCAATATATATCAAATTTATTTGATGTATGTGAGTTAGTGAAGTATAATGGGATTAATGAGGATGCTATAAAACTTAGGTTGTTTCCTTTTACTTTAAGGGATAGAGCCAAAAGTTGGTTAGAATCTTTACCTCTTGGGAGTATTGTCACTTGGAATGACTTAGCCTTTAAGTTTTTAAACAAATTTTTCCCACCTATTAAAACCACCAAGCTTAGGAAAGAAATTATCACTTTTCACCAATTTGATGGAGAGTCTTTATATGAAGCTTGGGAGAGGCTAAAAGAACTACTTAGGAAGTGTCCACACCATGGGATGCCCATTTGGAGTCAAGTCCAAACATTTTATAATAGGTTAAATTATTTAACAAGAAATAATGTGGATGCTGCTACAGGTGGTGCTTTATTAAATAAGTCCCAAGAGGATGCCTATTGGAGGAGATGGCAATCAACAACTCGCAATGGGTAAGTGAAAAGAGCCAAAACCTCAAGAAGACCATGGCTGTCCATGAAGAGGATAAGATAGACAAATTAAGTTGTCAAATTGCATTGCTTACAAAGCAACTTGAATCCTTGGGTTCGAACAATTATAATAATTTTTCCAATATTTCTAATACTAATTGTTGTGAATATTGTGGGGATAATCATGCAAGCATAAATTGCCATTTAGGAAATTCTAATGAAACTAACGATGTGAATTTCTTAGAGAATTTCCAACAAGGCAATAATAACAACAATCCCTTCTCCAACACTTATAATCCAGGATGGAGGAACCATCCAAATTTCTCAGGGAGAGATAACTCAAACACCCAAGGAGGACAACAACAAAAAGGGATCTATCAAGTTCTACTTCAACAACGCCAACAATTTCAATCCTCGAATTTCAATAAAAAATCTCAAACTCAAACTCCACCTTTATCTCATACTGTTTCTTTACTTGCAAGCTATGATTAAAATGAATGAAACTTATAGTGCTCATAAGCAGGAAACAACTCAGCAATATAGGGATTAGGAATGCAAGTGGGGCAACTCGCTCAAGCTATAAAAAGACCTATGGGCAATCTTCTAAGCCAAACAAAAATCAACCCAAAGGGAGTTGTCCAAGTGTTATGGTATATTTTAGAATAACTCGCAAGTGCACGAATCAACAAGTAATAAACTGGATTCCTTTTAAAAAGGAAACCAATATCGATCCCAAGAGGAATAATGTCTCTAGTAGTATATTTAAATCAATTGTAAATTAAACTCAACAAAAGTAAAGAGAGTTGTTTGAAAGTTTTTTGTTGAGTAACCAAGCATGAATTAAACCAAAGCAATAATAAAAATTAAAGAAGGCTGCAAGTAAATATTCCAAAGGTTTTAAGAAAATAAGGATCATGACTTCACCACTAATTTAGCCCTAATGCATTATAGATTCATTGGTTAACCCCCCTTTAATCACATGTGACTAGAAGATGATTTCTCAATGCATTCTAATCTAGCAAGCACAAGGTATTTAATTATCTCTAATCTAAATAACGAAATTTAAGCCCTAAGACATGCATACCAAATAAGATCTTGTTAAAGGTTTCACTAAAGCATGCAATATTCCTATAACCATGTATTTCACTGCCCATCCATATTTATATCCCTTATTCCTTAGCCAATATAAATACTAAATCAATATACCTTTTCATGGAAGCATTAAGAACTACAATGTAATATTAACCTTAAACATGAACCAAAATCAAATATGCATTAAACACTAAATAGTCATACTAGGGTTACATCATAATCCTCATAGAATATTAGCTACACATGATCTTAGAATTATCCATCAAATAATTAAAAGACAACATAGATTAAATAACAAAGAGAATAAGAGTAAACAGATCAAATCCAAAGTTGATGGATGCTGGAATTTGTTTTTCAATCTTCTTCTCTTGGCTTCTCCAAACTATGATCAAAGTCACAAGGTTGACTCCACCAAGGTTGGCCGAATTCTCCCTTGAACTTTGCTTTGTGTATCACAACTTTTATATGTAAAAACTCTTAAGAACTGAACATAAAACCTAAGAAGAACTGTTGTTTCCATGAGAATGGGGAGAAAAGGGAAAGAGAGAGCTGCGGCTGTGAGAGGGTTGTGAAAGCTGCAGCTTGAGGGCTGGTGGTGAATTGTATGTCTTTTGTCTCTCAATGTTACATGGTATTTATAGGAAATGTTTAACCCTAGATTCCCTCTAAAACCTAGAGAATATAGGAGATAATATGTATACATGATCTCAAACTCCATAAATCTCCTACTATGGCCGGCCACCTCAAGGGTACAAGTGTATTTTGTGTCTCATGTTCACACTAGGATTAAGGAAACATTTATTATCTCCTTAGGAATCAAATTTGTATTTAAATCTAATTTATTTTATTGTAAATAGTATAATTAGAATAATCTGACCTTCTATGTGGCATATGATGTGGCAAATTTTGTACACATGGCTGGAGTGTGATGACATGGCAGTCCAATCATCAATATCATCCTAGTAAGCCAAAATACTTTCCTTTTATATTTCCAATGACTGCCAGACATATTCCAAGCACCTTTTGGATGACCAAATGGACTCCGAATTTATTAATTTGGTTGAAAAAGTCAGATCTATGTCTTATCTTTCTAGGAATATCTTGTTTGCATAAATTTTCCATCGAGAAGACACTCAAATTCTAATTTCTCTGAGATGGTGTAAATTTGCCTCAACTGTTGGAAATATTAATTTTGTAAATCAAACTGGTACTGATTGGACAAACTAATTTCAATGAAGCTTTACAGAATTGAAGCCTAGTGAATCAGAAATCATTTGCAACTTGAATCGCACAAAACCTCAAAGTGTAGCTCTGTATATGATTTTTTTAGTAAATGTTGTGCAAAAATACAGTAATTTCAGCTTTAGTATTTCTTTTACTAAGAATAGAGAAATACAGTAATTAAGTACTTTTCATTAACAATTAATTATAAACTAGCTAAAATTCAATATAAAAAGTGGCATAAAAACATTAACATTTTATGCCTATCACCAAGCAATACAGCTAAGGAGTGGAATAAAGTTGGAAGATCCCCCAATCAAAAAGGATTCCCAAAGTGCGAAAGATAAGGAAATTCAAGGCAAAACTGAAGCAACTATCTTGGAGGAAAGCCCAAAGGAAGAACCAGCCAAGGAGGGAAACCAACAAACACTTTCAGAATTTGATGCTGAATTTGAAGAATGGTTTGAGGAAGAGGATCCAAGTGAAGATAGCTGGACCTATAATGAAGAGGTTGAAGGAAAAATGATAGAAAAAATGAGACAGCTTTGGAAAAGAAGAAATTAGCACAAAAATGGAGGTAGTGGCTGAATTAGTCACAAAGGATGCTTTGGAATTGGATGAGCCAATTGAAGAAAATGCTAAGGAAAGCATAGGTTCTAATGATATTGGTGAAGAGATAGACATGCCCAAGCATCTTATTTTGGAAGAAGAGACAAGTGAAGGAATGGATGAAACATGGGATGAATCAAAGGAAAGTAGTGCTTTTAATGAATATGATTTTTATCGCATGTATGGCCCTAATCAAGTGTATGAGGGATACACTTATTTTGATCAAAAATTGTTTATGGAGAATCTTAGAGAGATCGAGGTCGAAAGGAAGAGATTACAAGAATAGTGCCAAAAGTTTCCAAAGAAACTACAACATCAAGGAAAATTTACTTTTGATTGCAAAATTAAAAATGTTAATTTTTCTAATGCTTTATGTGATCTTGGTGCTGCCACTAACATCATCCAACAATGATCTTATATTGGGCAACAACACTCGTGTGGAAATTGAAAGTATTTTGGAGAATGCTCGCATCAAGGTAGGATCTCTTGAGTATGTGCTGAATTTTAGAGACATAAAAATGAAAGATCCTAATGCTTCATTGAGCTTTGGTAGGCCTTTCTTAGCTATTAGTAGAACTAGAATTGATTTAGTGAAGAAAACATTAGAACTACTAAGTGAAAATGGCTTAACTAAAGAAATTTTTTATATGGATAAATCTTCTTTAATAAAAAAAGAAGGTAAATAAAAATTGACTCAAAATATGGAAAATAAAGGGAGGTTTGAGATAACTTGCATCATTGGTAGAACTGAATTATCTAATTTCTTATGTGATTTGTGTGCTTCTATTAATGTTATGGATAATACTATTGCAAGGAAACTAGGTTTGAAATTGACACCTACCACTATGACGGTAAATATGGCCGACCAAAGCCAAATCCAACCTTTAGAGATAGCCATGAATATTAGAGTGGAGGTGGGAATTATTTTAGGACGCCCATTTTTAGCTACAAACAAGGCTAAAATTGATGTTTGCAAGGGTACTTTAAAGTTAAGACATAGTTCAAGGATTGAAAAGTTTTACATGTATGAACCAATGAAGTCTAAAAGACTTAAACTTCCAAGAGAAAAATCATCTTTGGGGCTGCAAGATGATGGAGGCAACCCAAGGAAGAAACCAAGATGAGCTCCACAAGAAAGTCAAGCTAAAGACTTGAAACAAGCACTTTTTGGAAGGCAACCCTAAGTTTAAAGGTATTTGTTTTTAATTTTTAATTTCTTTTTAGTTGTTTTTGTTTTGTTTTTTTAGGTGTCAAAGAAAAGAAAATCAAAAGAGAAGAATAAAGGGAATGATCGGTCAAAAGAGCCTTTTGAGCCAAAAAGTTGCAATTTCATTGTTTGTTATCAAATAGGGGAGCTTTCTTAACCCTTACTTTTTATTATGTTTATTTTCTTTGTTTTGAACATAGAGGACTATGTTCATCTTAATTTTGGGGTAGTTATCTTTGTTTGAAGTTTTTCTTCTTTACTTTTAATTTTTTTTAGTTTAGTTTTAAAAAAATTAAAAAATAAATAAAAAATTTGTTGCTGAATTTTCGTTTTTGGTGTTTTTTTTAGCATATTTTGATGAGCCTATGATAAGAATATGATTGTGAATAAATTGATTCTTAGGTAGTGGAATTGTTTTTGTGTATTCTTTAATGCCTAAAGTTAAGTTCACATGTTATTACTATCAAATTTATTCTGAGCACTTTATTAAATATGCATGATTTTGATTGTATTTTGGAGAAGGTTTGCATTAATTTCGAGTGATTATTTTTTGTGAACTCTAGAACTTGCATAATTATTGCTTGAGGCGAAATCCTAGAGAGATGCATGACTTTGAATAAGATTTAGGCCATTTTTGTTTTGAGATTGAGCCTTTCTAGCCTACCTTTGAAATATATATCCATTAGTACCTTATTTGAGCCAACTTTAGGATGCATAATTGATTGCATATTAGAGCCTTTTTATTCTTTAAGCCACATTGACTTACCTCTTATGCCTAAATATATTTTTCCTACCTTATACACATTTATCAAAGTGAGCTTATGTAAAATTGATATATGCTTATATATTTGTTTTTGGTGGACTGAAGTAGAAGATAATTTGGGGGTGGTTGATGTTGGTAAAAACATGGCTATTATGTATCTTCGATGTTGAAAAAGAAGTTTGAGCAAGGTATGAAAATGTTTAATTTGGGGCTTAGAAGGAAAAAGTTGTAAAGAAAAAGAAAATAGAAAAAGATGAAAAAGGAGTTGAAAAAGTAAGAAAGAAAGAAAGTTGATTTCTGAAGTTTGAAGGAAGAGAAGAAGAAAAGTGTATTTGAAAAGAATAAAACAAAAAGTTTTATAAGTATATTATTCATAAGTTTTCTTTCTTTGAATTTTTTATTTTCCTATCATTTTCTTTCTTCTAACCATTACCCTTTAACCTTTACATTACAAGCTTATAAAGTCCTATTGATTCAAGGTAATGCATTGATTTACATTAGTGAAGAGCTATTTAATTATGTTGAGCATATGGTAGTTTATATATTTAATTTCAAACTCTATTTAATGTAGATTTATTCAAGTGCATGACATTGAGTGAATCATTTGATTTTCACACACACACTTGAAAGTAATGATTATGTTGAATAGAAGATAAGGTGTTGAGATGCATGATCACTTGGAAATTACTTTTGAATTAATATGATAAGGCAACCTCATCAAGGTATTTGGTTTTATAGGAGTAATGTTTTTATCTCTTTCTTCGCTAGGGACTAGCAAAAGTTCAATTTGGGGGTATTTGATAGACATAAAATGTTAATGTTTTTATGCCACTTTTTATATTGAATTTTAGCTAGTTTATAATTAATTGTTAATGGAAAGTACTTAATTACTGTATTTTTGGAAAGTACTTAATTATTTTATTTTTCTATTTTCAGTAAAAGAAAGACTAAAGCTGGAATTACAGTATTTCTGCACAACATTTATTGAGAAAATTATATATGGAGCTAAACTTTGAGATTTTGTGCAATTCAAGTTGCAAATTATTCCAAATTCACTAGGCTTCAATTCTGTAGAGTTTCATTGCAATTAGTTCAGCCAATCAGTACCAGTTTGATTTACAAAATCAATATTTCCAATAGTTGCGGCAGATTTACACCATCTCGGGGAAATTAGAATTTGTGTGTCTTCCTGAAGTCCAGTTTGTGCAAACAAGATATACCTGGAAAAGCTAAGACATAGAATTGGCTTTTCCAACCATATTTAATGAATTATGAGTTCATTTGGTTACCCAAAAGATACTTGGAATCTGTCTAGCGGTCATGGGAGATATAAAAGGAAAGTAGTTTGGCTTACTAGGATGATATTGATGATTGGACTGTCATGTCATCACACTTCACCCATGTGTACAAAATTTGCCACATCATATGCCATATAGGAGGTCAGATTATTCTAATTATACTAATTGGAATAATATTTAGAATAAAATAAATTAGAGTTAAAAACAAATTTGATTCCTAACGAGATAAGGAATGTTTCCTTAAATCTAGCGTGAACATGAGACACAAAATACACTTGTACCCTTGAGGTGGCCAGCCATAGTAGGGAATTTATGGAGTTTAAGATCATGAATACATATTATCTCCTATATTCTCTAGGTTTTAGAAGGACTCTAGGGTTAAACCTCTTCGAAACCTCTCCTACAAATACCATGCAACATTGAGAGGCAAGGGACACACAATTCACTACCAGCCCTCACAGCTGCAACCCTTTCACGCCCTCTCTCACAGCCGCAACTCTCTCTTTCCCTTTCTCCCCATTCTCACGGCAACAGCAGTTTTTCTTAGGTTTTATGTTCAGTTCTTAAGAGTTTCTACATAGAAAAATTGGGATACACAAAGTAAAGTTCAAGGAGAATTTAGCCAGCCTTGGAAGAGTCAACCTTGTGTCTTTGATCATAGTTTGGAGAAGCCAAGAGGAGAAGATTGAAGAAGAAATTCCAGCAGCCATCAACTTTGGATTTGATCTCTTTACTCTTAATCTCTTTGTTATTTAATCTATGTTATCTTTTAATTATTTGATGGATAATTCTAAGATCATGTGTAGCTAATTTTCTATGAGGATTATGATGTAACCCTATTATGACTATTTAGTGATTAATGCATATTTGAGTTTGATTCATGTCTAAGGTTAATATTTTATTGTAGTTCTTAATGCTTCCACAAAAAGGTGGATTGATTTAGTATTTATATTGGCTTAGAAATAAGGGATATAAGTAAGGATGGGCAACAAAATACATGGTTATAGAAATATTGCATGCCTTAGTGACAACTTTAACAAGATCTTATTGGGTTTGCATGTCTTATGGCTTAAATTTTGGTATTTAAATTAGAGATAATTAAATACCTTGTGCTTGCTAGATTAGAATGCATTGAGAAATCAACTTCTAGTCACATGTGGTTAAAGAAGGTTAACCTATGAATTTATAATGCATCAGGACTAAATAGGAGTAATAGTGGTGAAGTCATAATCCTTATTTTCTTAAAACCGGCCTTTGGAATTTTTACTTGCTGCCTTCTTTAATTTTTATTATTGCTTTGCTTTAATTCATGCTTGGTTGCTCAACAACAATCATTCAAACAACTCTCTTTACTTTTGTTAAGTTTAATTTACAATAGATTTAAATTTACTACTAAAGACATTATTCCTCGTGGGATTGATATCGGTTTTCTTTTTAAATGGAATCCACTTTATTACTTGTTGATTCGAGCACTTGCAAGTTAATCTAAAATATACCACAACACGTAACTATATTAGGAATAACATCCTCAAAACCTTCTAAATCGCCAACCCCTCCGCTAGGCTTCACAAATAAGTTCGAACAATAATAAAGGATTTTAGAACTAATTACCACACTGTCATTAGTTAAACTCCATTAACCTCCAAAAGGATAAACTCTGATGGACCTACTGCGCCTTTAAAAGAGAATGAAAGTAGGTTATATTCATATCTCTGTGTTTGAGCCTCTTAATTCTACAACTTTCCTTAAGCGTAAACTTTTTCCACTTAATAGCATCGTCCAAACTCACATGAGCATAAACATGCTCCTAAAACAAAGCTTCTAAAAAATCATCCAATTGAATAAGAGTCTAAATCAGTTTCAGTTTGTCCCGGACAGCAGTAACATCATTGATCAAATTCCCAAAGGTGGAAAATTTCCAAGAATTTAAAGCAACTTTGACTATCCAAAGCTTCCCTATAACCCTTTTAACAGCATTGCTAACCATTGGAGTCCTCCAAATACTCTCCACAAGCAATTTAAAATCATAATGAATATTCCACATGCCTTTATAACGAAAAGGCTTTGGACGAGACATCACCGTAGATGTCAAAAAGAACAACAAAGGGCAATGATTAGAATGATGCTTTGCTAAAGCAGTGCATTAAATTGACTCCCAGAAGTCCTAGCAAAGCTCTGAATAGAGAGAAAGATCTATTTACATTGAACAAAAGCAGAAACCTCATTCGAGTCCAAGTAAAAAAAGCACTTTTTGTTTCAATCTGTAACAAATTAGAAGAATCCAAAGCCTTTTTACATTGAACAATACTTTTCTTCTCATAAAAACCCAGGGCCACATTTAAATCTCCCAAAATGAACTACGGAGAGCCACTAGAAGTAGCCATCGAAGAAAAGAAATTCCAAAGAGGGCGGCGCATTTGATAAGCAACATAAGCATACCCCAAGGTAAAAATATTTTTCTTTCCATGCAAAAGAACATCCAAACTTATCTACTAATCATCAACTGAAAAAACATCAACAAAATTAATCGAAGACGACAGAAAAGCCCATAGAATAGGCAAAACTAAACAATGGCTATTAATAGCCACCACATGCATGTTCAAAGAAGACTAAAAAGAAGCCGGAACCACATTAAAGACACCAAAGCTTACCAACCAATAAATGCAATACCAACCACATTGTAAGTTTTACAAAGATAATGTAACTCTCTACGAGTGTTAAAGTTGCCTAACCTTCATCATGGGTTTGCTAGCACTACCTTCCAAATTTTCTTGAACATTATGCTAACCAACATTCTTGGAAAGCCTACCACGCCTCCATGCTTTTCCTCCCCTAACCGTTGGCTCCACCTCCTCAAACGAAACAAGAGAAAGACAACTCTCCAAACTAAATGTTTCTCCACAAAATGAGTAGTAACTTCCAAAAAAGCATCTCCATTTGAAGCATCAAAAGGCACAATGCTTTTTTATTTCGATTATCCAACTCTGCCACTCCCTCAGCTGAAACTTCCTCCCTATCATCCTCCTTTTTCTCCATTTGTTTTGCCTAAGACTTTTGAGGTTTGACGAGCATCTCATCCATATAACTGGTACAAAAACCCAAAGCCTCTGATTACTAATTCACCATATTTCCCTTTAAAGACCCAATTTTCTCAAGTTAGTCTGACTCAGGAGCTCAAAACGATTACTTGTAGGAACTTTGTCATGCACCACCTTAGCAGCGGTTGTCCTGCCTTAAAAATTTAGCAACCTTTTAAGAAGCCTCTCTCCAATTAGTATCCAAAACCGTATTCTTGGTCACAAAAATATATTTTGTCCCTATGCTTTGGTTTTATAAACTTGTTTAACCAAAGGTTTGACCACTTATTTCTAAAAAATTTTCTAAGTTCATTCCAAGGAATGACAATCAATGGCCATATGCCCAATGTCCACAATCGAGCAAAGGAAAAGTGCAACATATTATCCCTTTCAAAAGCTAAAGACTCAGGCAAAGTGCCATGAACATCAATGAGAAAATGCGCAAAATATCCAAAATTACCTAACAAAGTGAAAGTGTTAATATGCAAAGGCTCACCAATTCCACAAGCTAAATCCAATCGGATTTGAGGATGCCAATATGCCCAAGGTAGGTTATAAAGCCTAACCCAAACTTGGGTGGTTGTTGTCTTCTGTTGTGACGGATTAAAATCTAGGTCCCACTTTTGCAGGCAAGAATTATAACCTTGTGCTAAGATTCTACCTTTTTCTTTTCTAGAAGAGAGCGGCACGTGAAAGTAACCATATCTAATCGAGATCAAGCACTGTCTTTCAAACCGCTTGTAACTCAGAAGTGAGATCAGTAAGAAACCAAGGCTTGTTTTCTTTGTACTAGAAGACTTTCACAATTAAAGAAAATTTACATAATTCCATATTTTCATTGAAATATTTATCATTAATTTTAATAAAAGGTATGTCACTAAGCTCACGAGAAAGAGAAGCTGAAGTCCTTACCGGAGGTAAAATACCTATTGTGCTAGCAAAACCCAAAACAGCAGCAGCACAAGTACACACATTTCTTTGTTGTCCAACATCCACACCTAAGACTGAAGGCTTACCAGTAGGCTGCAATTGCTTTCACTGGGAAGAACCTTTCAAGGATCAGATATAGTAGGTAACATAGAAGCTGCGACACTGAGAATGACTAAAGTCAAGGCCACAACTTCTGCAAGGACACTAAAGAAGCAACTAGTTTACTATATTTAGATGACCATAAATCTGCAGGGGTAGAGGTTGTTTCCAACAATGGAAAAGACCCCAACGAAATAGCCAAGGTGCTATATGAGGACGGAGCTAACAAGAGCTCTGAAAAATCAATGGAAAGGGATATCCGAAATAGGTTGGCACCCCCTAAACCACCAAACTAGACAAGCAAAATTTTATTAAAAATAAGAAAAAAGTACACCAAAGTAAAGAAAAAAAGAGGACAGATTCAATATTCTAGGTGTCTTTAAAACCCATTTTCAGAAAACCTCTGTGGTGAAACAACAAATTGGAAAAAGAGTGCTAGCTTAATATCTACAAGGAACAAAAACTGCAAGAAGAAAGCATATTCACCAATTACACTTATTCACTTTCTAATCATAAAAAGTTCCAAAAGTGATCTTTGGCACATTCTAAGCCATGCATCATGGGCAAGTTCTCTACTTCAAACGCATAATCTTCCTTTAAAGAAATCGAAAATACCACTACCTTCCTCAAGACCTGGACACCCTAAAGCCTCTCCATCCATATACAATTTAATCCAGTATAGATCTGCGAAAGCCAACCACACAAAAATGATTTTAAAAGCTTTTGAGAAAGAGGCATGCACCCCTAAGCGCCTAATGAGAGTTACATTTAGCCACATTATGCATAGGCCATGTTTGTTGAATATTAACCACTGTTATCAAACAAGTAATGAAGCTGAATGCTTAGTTATAAGAAGTAAGAAACCCTACATGAACAACTTGGATTCTGGTAAACCCAATTGTGTTACAAGTAGCAACAACACGAGTCATCCAAAGATTAAGTAACTGAGCATTGAGCAGCACCCTTGTAGCCGAATGAAACATATGTATAATAAAAGATGAATTTTGCACCTTAAGCTCAAAGCAACTACTCATAAAATCCCATATCATTGTAGCATAGGAACAAAGAAGAAAAAGGTTTCTCAATTGCACATCTACAAAGGTGAAATCAAGAAACAATATAAATTCATTTTTTAATAAGAATGTCATCAACCAGAATTCTATTCATGAAAAGACTCCAACAAAAAAGGGCTTCAAGATGGTGGAATGAAAGGTTTCCATAAAAAAAATTTCCCAACCATGAGCAATTGGAGAGAAAAATTTAATAGATACCCCTTTATAGCTACTCTTGCCCGTCTTCAAAAATTGCCACACAAGCCTATCATGATCCATGGCTACCACCTTAACCTTCTCAATGTTATCCACTAACTCAGGAAATCCAATTTTAAAATAATCAATAAGTAACCTTTAAAATAAGCAACTAAGAAACCTACTAACCAAAATGTTTGGATACTAAACAAAATTAATTGAATGAATTAAGGGTTTGCCATACCAGTTATCTTGCCAAAATTTTACATGAGAATTGCGACCAATAACCCAAATGCTGTAATTATACAAATCTAAAATAATATCATTTACGCAGACCAAATGGAAGAAGTGAGATAAAAATGTGCATTAAATATGCATTTCATCCTAGCACGTATGAAGTGAAATTCAACAGAAGGCTCAATTAAAATCTTCCAAGAAAGAGAACTTAGTAAGGAAATTTTAAAATATTTCAGATTTTGTATGCCTACTTTTGCATTAAATTTAGCAGCTCCAATTTCCATTTGTAAATCATAAGCGAGTGCACAAAGGAAGCAGTTATAAATAGGGGTGGGAAAAAACCAAACTGGATAGATGAAACCGACCGAACCACTGTTATGCAGTTTGGTTCGCTTTGGTTTTCCATACATTTACGGTCCGGTTTAGTTTGTTTATAAGTGAATGAAGAATTATCAGTTTGGGTTGCGGGTTGATGGATTTTTACCCAACCCAACCCAAATTGAATTTCAGTATTTTTTTTTTCACTTTAGCTGCGCTGGCAGCCAGCCCTCCCCCTATACTATATCTAATTTGAAATTTCCAAAACTCAAGCAAACCCTACCCCTGAGTCCTTCCCAACCATCCCTCTCCCTCGTCACTGCCCGCCACTCCCATAAACCTCATTGGTGACGGCACTCCAGTCAACCTCCTCGCCGATGCCACCACTCCATTCTCTCTCTTCAGGTTGAGAACAAACCTTCTGCCTCCCTCAATCTTAGTTTATGGATTTATGGTTTACTTGATTTGTTTTTCTAATTGGGTTATGCTTACTTTATATACTGAAATGAATTGGGTCATGCAGCTCTTCGCCGCCAGCACCGTGCCACCACCTCGCAGCTGCCGCCAACACTATGCCAGCACCCATCGCCAGAACTTTTCAGCTCGATATCCTTCCCTCAAGCAAGCATGTATCTCAAAGCCCAAAGGTGTGTTTTTTATTTTAAGGTTTATTGGTTATGATTTGTTAGTATTTATGGTATTTGAGGGAAATTATGGTTGTTGTGCTGGTATAATTTATGGTGGTGGTTGACTGGTTACATAAAACATTATGGTGGATTGATAACTAATTGTTAGTGTTGTATTTATTTATTGTTTAGAATTTATGGCAGTGGATAGCGGTTAGTTAGCTATTGGTTATTAATGATATAGTTGAAATGTATGGTTGTAAAATTGTAATGAAACTTGTAATGTATATCTTTGCTTTAAGAATGAATTTTTTATATATATAATATTGTGAGTATGCATGATACATATTGCTTGCTACCTTGCTTGGTATTCTTGAATGTGTTTTTCAATGTCTTTTTTGTTTGGGTGTTTGTGCATGTCTTTACAATAGGTTTTAAATGGACGAAGATTATTTAGATGAGGAGGATTAGTTTTTCAATGGAAGTACACCCATCAATGACAATATTGACTCTAACACGCCTCAATTCAACATTCCGAGTCAAGGTCGATCAAAACCTATAAATCCGAGAAAAGAAAACCTTCTAGGCCTCCTTCATGGGCTTGGGATCATTTTGTTAAAAATAACGCTAAAAGTAGATGTGTGTGCAAGTATTGTGGTGTAGATTATGCATGTCATTCAAAAATTTGTGGAACTAGTACATTGATAAAGCATTTGATAAATCAATGCAAAAAGTACCCTAATAGGTTGGAGGATAAAAAACAACAAGTTCTTTCAACAAACCACACTTGGTGATACTAGTAGTAATAGTTTGATTGCTTTTTCATTTAGTAAAGAGGCATGTAGGATTGCATGTGCCCAAATCATCATCATAGATGAATTGCCATTTAGCCATGTTGAGGGAGAAGGGTTTAGAAAGTATAGCCATACTATAAACCTGAAGTATGACCCACCATCTCAAAGAACAGTTTATAGAGATGTGTTTCAAATGTATTTGGATGAGAAACAAAAGTTGAAGAGTGTGCTATCTTTGAATAAACAAAGAATTTGTCTTACCACTGAAATTTGGACTTCTATTTAAAATAACAATTATATGACTATTACTGCTCACTTTATTGATGATGAATGGAGGTTGCATAAGAGAATACTAAATTTTTATGTTGTTCAAAATCATAAAGGAGAGACAATAGGTAAGGTTATTGAGAATTGTTTGATTGACTGGGGCATCAAAAGAGTTTTCACAATTACTGTTGATAATGCTTTTTCAAATGATGTTACTGTTAATTATTTGAAGAAAAAATATAAAGATCAGAAATGATATGCGTTGGAGGGTGAATTTATGCATGTTTGTTGTGTTGCACACATTATTAAATTGGTTGTTCATAGTTGGTTGAAGAAAATTCATCATAGCATTGCTCGAATTCGCAATGCTGTTAGGTATGTTCAATCTTCTCCTTCAAGGTTTCAAATGTTTAAAGAATGTATAGATAAAGAGAAGATTGAATACAATGGCATTGTAGTTTTGGACATGCCTACAAGGTGGAATTCCACATTTTTGATGTTGAAGTTAGCTTTGAAGTTTAAAAAAGCTTTTGAAAGGATGGAAGATGAAGATGGACATCATTTGCAATACTTTGGCAATGAGGAAGTTGGAAGGAAAAGAAATGGAGAAGAATGTTTAAAGAAAAGAGCTGGACCACCTCAAAATATAAATTGGAAGAATGCAGATGTCTTTATGAAATTCTTAGGTACTTTCTATGATGTTACTTTGAAAGTTAGTGCTTCTTTGTCTGTTACTTCTGCTATGTTTCATGAATTGAGTTTGATGTATACTGATTTGACTGAGTGGAGTTTGAGTACAAATCAGGTGATGGCTAATATGGCAAGTGAAATGTTGAAAAAATTTTAAAAATATTGGGGTACACTTGGAGATGTCAACAAATTATTGGTTATTGCTGTTGTGCTTGATCCACAGTATAAGTTAGATTATGTATCATATCTTTTTGAGGATGCTTATGAGCCCGACATGGTTGAATATTTAACTAAGAAAGTAAAAGACATTTTTTTAGTCTTTATGAGTTCTATAAGGAAAGTGATAATGAGAGTGATGCTTCAAGCTGAAGCTCAAAAATTGTGAATGATGAAGTAGCACAACAAAGAGTGGATGAAATGGTGGATGATGGTGCAATAGATTGCCTTCGTATGAAGAGTTTAAAATTCAAACAAAGGCAAGAAGAGAGAAATTGTTTTGAAATAAAAAGTGAGGTTGAGAGCTATTTGGTGGATCATTAGAGGATGTAAGTAATGATAAGTTTGATATTTTGTGTTGGTGGAGAATTAATTGCACAAAATATCCAATATTATCTCAAATGGAAAAAGATATATATGCAATTTCAGTTTCTATTGTGGCTTCTGAATCTTCATTTAGCACTGGAGATCGCATTCTTGACACATTCCAAAGTTCATTGGGTCGAAAGATGGTGGAGGCTTTGATTTGTTACCAAATTGGTTAGGATGCATTCCGATCAATGTAGATCATAGATTAGAAATTTCAGAAGAAGATGTGGCATACTATGATAGAATTGAATCGGGTAATAAATGTTTTTTTTGTATTTTACAACTATTTATTTAGTATATATTGTAATATTGTTTACTCTAATGTAACTTACTAACTTATGTTCATATTTTTAGGAGAATCTTTTATAACAAGTGCCGATCTACCTCCTCCACACAAAAAAAGATGCTCAACCATCGCAAGGTCCACTACCAGGCTTCTAGTACTTAGGGAAAAAAATGCTCATGAGCATTTCTTTTTACTTGATTTAATGTTTTAATATTTCATATTTGAATTGTCTTTTAAATAGAATTTATGTTTGGATGGATTGTATAACTTAAATTTTTAATATGGTTACTTTACTTTGAGACTTAAATTTTAGGTTAGATTGTTCTTAGTTTTATATTTTTACATTGCAAGTTACTTGTGGATAGTTTGAAGGCAAGGCAAGCATGACAATATTTCGATGCTATGCCTTCCAGAAACGGCAATGGAGAAATTCATTGATATTGTTAAAAGGCTATCGATTATTTCAACTTGATTTTACCTTTACCTTTGCCTTATATTCTTTTAGGACTAGTTAAACAATTTCATTTTTGATGAATTTTGGAATATTACCTCTGGATCGTTTGTTGAAGGCAAGAATGACAAAAATTGGGTGCCATGCCTCCTGAAAAAGCAATGGAGTAATATATTTTACTGTTTGGTTGGCATGGTAATTAGTAAGTGTCTTAATTCATCTATTTATTAGATATTTATTTTAATTTAACATTTTATATTTGAATTGTCTTTTAAATAGATTTTATGTTTGGATGGATTGTATAACTTAAATTTTAAATGAATGGTTACTTTACTTTGAGACTTTAAATTTTAGATTAGATTGTTCTTGGTTTTAATTTTTTACATATTTGATAGTAATATATACTCATATTTGGAATTTGGATAATAGTTTTTTTGTTTTTTTTTTAATTTTGTATGTTTTGTAATTTGTAAATGTTTATATTGGGCTTGATTTGTTTAAAAATTAGAATTTATTTTAGCCAACTTGGCCCAAATCGACCGACCATGGTCAGCTCGATTTGATGATCGGTTTGAGTTACATGGTCGGTTTGATTCGGTTAGGAGCCCAACCCATACCGATCAGTTCTGTTTTTAGTCCAAAAAACCAACAAAAACTTAACCGAACTGACCCGTGCTCACCCCTAGTTATAACTGAATTAATTAAGCACACGCGACCAGCATAAGATAAAATTGACCTTGCCAAGCATCAAAGTGAGCTAAAATTTTATCTGCAATGGGTTTGAAATGACAAACCTTAGGTTTTACTCTAAACAAAAGGACTCTCAAACAATTGGCATAAAACCATGCCTCATTCGAATAGCCTGCACCATCTAAGCTTGCCTAGAAGCCGAAACAGAAGTACCAGAGAAAAAATCTGATTTCTCCCAATACACATGTTGATTAGCCATATTACCATGCAATTGATAGGTATCACCACTTTCTTGATATTATTTAAGGAGCCTCTGCCAAAATTAATTATATCATCCATATATAAAAAATGCAAGGAAGCTACAATACCTTTTGAGGTGGCAATGGGAATTAACTCATTGGACTGAACTTTTTACAACAGTAACCTTCTTAGAAAATCTTCCGCAATACTAAAATAAAGGAATAAAGCAGATCTTTTTACTGGAATCCTCTTGAACACGAAAAGTAGCCACAAGGCGAGCCATTTATAAGAATTGAAACTCTAGCATAATGCATAATGTTAAAGATCCAACCACAAAAAGTCATAGAAAAGCCGATAGCCATTAATATTGCCAAGAAAAAAGTCCATGTTTAAGGTATCAAAGGCTTTCTAGATGTCAATCTTCATCACCATATACCCACCCAAACATTTATAGTAAAGCAAGTTGACACAATCTAAAGCAACATACATAGAGTTTTGAATAAAGCAAACTTTTGATGAATCCAAATTGATTTGGAGAGATCAATTTATGAGCAATACCAGCAAGGTGATTAGCCAAAATGTTAATATCTAGCTTAAAAACGAAATTATTAAGTATTATATGTCTAAACTAATCAATAGTAGTTGACTCCTCCATGTTTGGTTAACCCTGGTGATAGTTGATCATACAGAAAGAAAAACTAAGTAGCAAAAATCACATCCTCTCCCACTATCTCTTATAAATACCAAAAGAAAAACTTGAAAACCCATCCAGACTAAGGGCATTAGAAGCTTCCAACTCAAAGACAGCAACTTTAATTTCCTCGGCAATAGGATTGGCACACAAAATCAAGAGACACCGATGAAGGAATAATTTTTCTGATCAAATCCTCGTCTAATAAGCCATCCTTTTGGTGTGAAAACATGTCCCAACAATAAGTGACTACATGATCTTGAATATGACATTTATCCTACGTGTGCACCCAATTGATCATCAAAGAAGTCAAAGGTTTATCAACTTTTCTCGACCACAAAACTCTATGAAAATAAGAAAATTTTGATCACCAAATTCTAGCCATTTTAATTTGCATTTCTCTTTTAGCAACATCTCCTCCCTTTATAATTTAGATCCAAAGCATGTTGTCCCACCACCTACTTCTGGAAAAAGTCTCAGAGAACTTGTGAGAACTCATAAGAGTTTGAATTTTTTGAAGATTATGTTAGGCATTTTTTATCCGTACATTAACCTGACCAAATACTAAGGAATTCCAAACTTTAATTTCCTACTTAACATTCCTTAACTTCGCCATTACAATTTGCATAGGATTCCCTGCCTGAGAAGCTGACCAACCCTTTTGAACTACCTCATTGAAATCTGAGTATGTTGTCCATGCGGATAATAAAGGAATGGTCAAGGCCCTGAGAAATGCTACTTATTTAGTGATAAACATAACGGTTGATCCGACTGATGTCGTGGCAAGGCCAAACAATTGAAAGAGTCCCAAAAATTTACCCCTTTAATATTACAAAAAGCATGATCAAGCTTACTGTCCAAATAACTTCTCAAACCATGACGTGCCCAAGTAGAAAATGTGCCTTTGGTATCTATTGAAAGCAATTTACAACTATCCACAGTATTTTAAAATTTTTGACAAGAATCTTACACGAAATAAGACCTGCTTTTTTTGTGGGAGCCCAAAACAGCATTAAAGTCCACTATTACTGACAGGACCCGCACTACCTAAATCCTGACTGCAGGACTTAATCACGTTGATTAAGTCCCTAAGCAGTCAACAACCACCATAATTATCAATTCCACAACCCAAACTCCTAGATGCCAGAAAATTTAATAGAAATTTCGGAGAGTTTGATCTATATTTGGAATATTCCCCAAATTATTTACATGTACCTGCATGTCCAAAAAAAATTCTACAACATTCCAGTTCACCAAACTCTACCATAATTCAGTAAACTCACAGCAATACATCCATAAACATAAACACCATAATATAATTATAAAATTTGTATTGCATAACATATTTCTATCGTACTACCATTTAATACACAACTAATCCGTAAACTAGTACAATCTAATTTTACTACTACTACCTCTAACTTGCTGCTCTGGCGCTTACTAAACAGTAGTAAGGTTAATATCCAAGAACTACCTGAAATATTTTTAGAATTTAAAGGAGGGATGAGTATTTGCATACTCAGTGAGTAGAAATTAAATAGGAAAATAATATTTTCTTCCATACATAACGTATATATAAAAATTTGTTTTTACATGCAACTCTTTTGAAAGTAGTTCATCTTCCAAATTTCCAAATTTTCAAATATTTATATAACTATATATATATATATAAATATCATAATTAATATATTTCAATTATGCCAAAATATCTTGAAACATAAAACAACACACACACGTCAATGCAATACAATATATGAGGGATATTCCAGTGAAAAGCTACAGATCATATATATATGAACCCATCATATATATATCTAAGCTAACCATTAAATTCCCAATGAAAAGCCACAGACATATATGTGAACGAACCATCATATACAGAGCGGGTAATAACAATTTCTATGAAAATCATTGTCCCTTCATATATTCACACACATGTATGCAATTCATAATCCCAGCTTGGTGGCATAAACCATCGCACAAGCATAAATAATCTGGCGGCATAAACCATCACCCAAGTAAATAATCTCTCTACTTGGCGGCATATCCCATCGCCCAAGTAGTCACCAACCTTGTTAAACCCTACTCGGCGGCATACTCATCGCCCAAGTAGTCACCAAACATAGATATCATGCATTTATGAATTCACACAAAAATGATCACATTCATAAATATTTACTTTAAGTTCATAATCAAAGCATTCTTTTAAACACATATATAAATATGTATGTATTTATTCCAAAGGAAATAACAAAATAATATATATATATCATTCTATATATATACTTGTAAAACTTATTTAATCACAAAATATATTTCTTAATCATATAATCTTTGAATATATTGCCAAACCATAAATTATATGTATATATTCATGCATTTACATTTATATATATATATATTTATATATATGTGTTCCCACTCACAGAAACGCTGCGTTGACGCCTATCCTCGATTGGACGCTCCTTGTCGCTCGACGGGAGTAGTTCTTTCCTCTAGTAATACAACAAAATAATATTACCAAATATTTTATTACAATAATGTAAGTTAAACCACTTTTTATTTCCCCTTTCTCATACTTATGTAATTTTTCTCCTAACAACATAGGTTTATTAGTTATATTATTCCCTGAATAATTTTTAAAGGTTAATACCTAAATTTTTATTCTTAACTTTCATCATAATTAATTTCCAACTAAATTTATATCATCATCCACTTAAATTTTTCAACTAAAATTACTAACTAAAATTACAACGCTTATCATTATACCTTGTAATTAAGCATAGAAAACATGATTTACCTTCAATTGGAGCCAAAATTTCACAATTTCTCTAGAAATTCAAAAATCCCCTTTGTATCCTTTTTGTAAAATCTCTAACCTAGCTCACTAATCTTCAATTCCAACACTTGGGTTTTCTAAAGGAGTGAGAGAGGAAGCTTTTGGTACAAAGATTCCGGCGAGAGGTGGTCGGAATCTCTCAATTTCCGGTGAAAAGGATTTTCGGTTAAACTACAAAAACTCAAACCTAGAGTGGTTTTTGATTAAAATAAACATCTCCAAAGTGTTTAAAAGGCTCTAAAACCTATGGGTAATCTATTTCTAACGTTGATTTGGAAGAGATTGAAGCTACACAAATTTTTCTCCTCTCAACAATGGTGGCCGGTGCTCAACAAGCTGGAAAAACTGGTCTCTGCGTGAGGAAGAAGGGCTGGAGGCTTAAATTTGAATTTTGCCCATTTTTCCCCTCACTCATAACATCTAACTATTTAAATTTCAAAGGCAAATTGGTCATTTGCTCATTTTTATTTTATTTTCATTTTTATTCATTTATTTATATATATATATTTTATTCTTCTTTTTACACTAACTATAATTAAATCACTAATCCACAAATTTTAATTCTAAAATTTATTTCTTTTAGATTAAACTTTAAAACTACCAATATTATTTTACTAATAAATATTTTCTTTATACTACTATTAGTGTTATTAATTCTATTATTAAACATAATTAACTCTAATTACTTTGCTAATCACTACTTAAGTTTTAAGATGTTACAATTACCATGCAAGGCTGATTCAACAAGACACTCAAATTACAAAGCGAGGACCAATACACACATCTACTTCTATAAAATTCAAAAAGCACGGTCAAGCTTACTTCCTAATAACTTCTCAAACCACAACGTGCCCAAGTAGAAAAAGTGCCTTTGGTATCTATCGGAAACAATTTACAACTGTCAATAGTATTTTGAAAATTTTGACAAGAATCTTACAGGAAATAGGACATGTTTTTTGGTGGGAGCCCAAAACAGCATTAAAGTCCCCTATTACCATGCAAGGCTGATTCAACGAGACACTCAAACTACAAAGTGAGGCCAACAGACACATGCACTTCTATTAAATACACTAGCATAAATCAAAGTGAAATAAATTGGTTGAGAAACACCATAATAGGAAGAACAACCGTAATATGATGCTCTTCCTCCTAAAAAAAATAAAGAAAAACTGAGAAAGTTCCACTCGAGCCAACACCAAATAGTATAATTACCTTAACTATTAATATTCATATCCAGCAAAACATAACCCATAGAATTCCAATAAAACCGAGGCAAAAACAATAGTCCACTAAAGGTTTGGAATGCACAAAATATTCAGCTTCTGTTGAGCACATAAATAATTTAAATTAATTGGGTATCTGAATTTTCAATACCTCAACAGTTCCAATTCTAGCACTTCTTTTAGGAATAAGAGAAGCAACCCTCTTCCTAATTTTCAACAAAAATTCTATGACCTACATTTTTTGCAAGCCTACCCTTTCGCCAAGGCTTTCCTCATCTAACTAGCTTTCCTTCGTCAAAAGGAACAATAGCCAACATTTTGTCCTTGTCTTTGTTAGAGCCATTTGTGCAATTTCTTTATGTCGAGTCATAATCTATGAAACCGGCAATCTATTCTAATGTTGATCATCCACAATAGCCAAAGAACAATCCACAACCTCCACATGTGCCAAATCTTCAACCCCATTATCCCTCATATCCTCGCTATCTTCCTCAGCATGATCTGCACCAAATTTTTTAATATTTTCATGTCAATCTCCAACATATTCTTCCATGTTTCTAACTTGAAAACCCAGAAATTATCCTTGAGGGATAGGCTGAACCATCATTACACCATGTCCTCCCTTTAGACAACAAAGTTTGATTCATTCACTTTCGACAAAAGCTCAAAAGGATTATTAGTCACCACAACAATAGAATTGATTTTCCTGGCTCGGAGCTGAAGCAATCACCACACTCATACTAGTAGGAGGGATCAATTCCTTGTTCAGCAAGGAAACTTCCTTATCTTTATCCGCAAAAGCCGTGGACACTACTGTTCAACATTTTTACACATCCTCACACACCATATTACCCTTGGAAATGCCATTATATATAGGTTTTGGAATGAAAATCTAGTTTTGATTCATCTCCTGCTACTGTATATCGTTAGGAAGTTTCCTTTCCCATTGTTTTCCACCAGTCTGCATAAATCTAAAGCATAACCTACATTCATGCAAACGAAACAAAAAAAAATGCAAGTTCTTATAGTGAATTTCTATTTCAAGCAATCTTCCATCTACATCTAACAAAACAAAATATGGTAGGATTTGAGCCAAATCAATGTCAACTAGAATCAATGTATAATGCCTAAAGTCCCCATTGATTGTAGTTGAATCAAATTTCAATGGTAGACCCATTTCTTTGGCAATATCTACAAGAATTTGAGGGTGCCACAAAGCCCAATTCAAACCTAGAATATGCATCCACATTTGAGCATTGTAGATTTTTGCAAAAAAAGATTGAAATCCAGGGACCATTCTTGCAGCCTTGCAATGTCTGATTTGACATTTATAGAACCTTTTTCCCCTATAGAACCTTTTTCCTCAACAAAATTGAGAAGAACGTGTAAGAAACCTTTTCTCAAAATCCTCACCCGCCAGTTTTGAATGCCTCAAATAGCTAAAAGCCATTGTTTCAACTCCTCACTCCTCAAAGGTTTATCATGCTTCGATGAACCATTGTAAGCACTCAAAGAGAATCAATAGAGGTTCAACCAAGCAACATAATTGCCTTTGTTGGAAACCGCACCTGAAGCTGGTAGGATAGCAGCTGCATTTTCCGCCGTTGACACTGCATATGAAAATGGTGTTGCATCCTTTCTGTGCTTATTTTTGCAAATTTAGGACATTTTTGTGTTTGTGCGGAAACTATTTTGCCATCACTGTTAGATCTGGCAACGTGTCGTGTCGTGTCGTATCGTGTTCGTTTCGTGTGGTATTCATGTTCGTATCAAAATTTTCTCATCCAAATCCAACCCGTTAAGCTTTTGTGTTGAAATATGCAAACCCAAATCCGTTTATAAAATTATCGTGTAACCCGTTATCCAACCCGTTAACACGTTAACTTTTTTCAAAATTATTTTAAAAAAATAAAAATATATTTGATTTATAATTCATAGTCTATACTAAAAAATAATGAAGCAAAGATAAACATAAATATTTGTATCTTTTTATAAATAAAAAATAAAAAATAAATAACAAACCACACAAATGTAATACTTAAATCCTTCTACAAATGAATAATAAAAATTTAAAACAATATTGTTTGAAATAACAATAATACATAAATATATTTACTTTCAACCACATTTTCATTTTTTCCATAGATAGTCCGATGCATATGACATCTTCAACCATAATGAGCACAACCTCAAAAGCAAAACACCTAAAAAAAAGTTAAATTGTATATTATTATCCAAATTGATATAGAAAAATTAAATAATGCATACCACTTAAATTTCATTACATCTAATCATCAATAGAAAATGTGTTAGAGCATTGTCCTAATTTAGCTTGTTCAACACTCGATGTAATGACATCTTCTGTGAGTTCTTATAAATTAATGGCATCATCTAAAACTGAATATATAATAAAATTAAAAATATTCATGTTAAAAAAATAGTAATATATATATAAATGTAAATGTTAATTACTTCCCTTTCCAAAAAGTCAATCTCTTGTACATAATAAAGCTTGTACTATATCTATCTTTATTAGTAAATTAAGTTTTATATATTAATAAATTACTAAAATGCCATTTAGGACTAATGGGTCCTTAATGGGTCTAACGGGTTTTCGCGGATAAACCCGTTAACACCCGTTAAGATAACGGGTTCATAACGTGTTGACCCGTTATCAACCCAACCAGTTTTAGACAAACCCAAACCCGTAAAAATCGTTCGTGTTCGTGTCATGTTAACGGGTCGTGTTGAAATTTGCCAGGTCTAATCACTGTTAAGACTTGGAAAGAGATCGCCTTGACTAAAATAACATTCCGTAGCCATGACTAAAATCGAGATAAGTAAACCACGTTAAGAATAGAAGCCAAAAACCAGAAATGCATAGGAGAACCACCGTAACATACTTGAAACCACCACCTGAGAAGTCTTGAAATTGATCAATGACACAGTTGAAAATGAAAAACCCTAGGCAATGGCTAATTACCACTTTTCCCGCTCCACTGAACATGAAAATCCATCTTTCCAATAATAATAATAATAATCTAAAACATTGCAATATTATTAAGAAGAAAAAAGAAAAATCATGAAATACAACAATCCTCTCCAAAAAGAAAGAGAAACTAAAACATGCTAGTTTCATATAAATCTACCTTAGAAAGAACCCTAACACAGAAAACCTCTGACAAGAAAAAAAAGTACCAACTTACAAAAATCCTCCCAAAAAGCCAAAGAAACCAACATATGAAAGAAATTTAAATGTTTTATCTCCCCACATATCTGTCATATGATAGGAAATGCAAGAGTCTGAAGAAATAATGACCAAACATAATCTTGAGCAGTGAGAGCCATCTCCAATCAGTGACACTATTGAAGACGAAGCCCTAGGCAACGACTAATCGCCATTGTTGCTGCTCCACCAAACACAGAAACTCATCTTTTCAATAATAATAATAATAATAATAATATGCTACCTACTTAAGTCATAGACCCAAGTAACCAAATACATTTAAAAAATAAGAAAAAGTCATAACAATAGAAATAGGAAAAAGCCATCCCTAAAAAGAAAACAAAAACAAAAGGAATCAACTATTTCTTAATAATTGTAGTATGAGGATGTATCCCTATATGTTTAGGCCCACTTAATACTTTTGGAAACAATCTCGTCTCCATCTACGTTAAGAAGAAACAACTATCCATGGACTTTCATTGTTGGCAATAGGAACTGACTCATAAAGAACCAAAATCATGCCATCTTGAAACACACTAGGGGAATTGTCGACATTAACATGTACATAAGAATCAACTATATTACCAGAGAAGAAATTGCAGTATCAAATTCCTATCCCAATGGAGGAAATTGAAACACATTATTCGATGGAGAGGAAACCATATTCCAAACTAGGCATTGAAACACTCTTCATCAGATAGTGCGCACTATCCATACGAACATCATTACCGCCATTAACTTTAACTCCTTTTCTTGTCGCACAACTAGCAGCTGAGGCAGTCTCAATACCACTTTTACCTAAACCAATTGCAGAACAAACCTTGCACACCTCAGAAACATTAGGTATACCATCTTTAGAAGACATGGTAGCTCATGGAACCATAGATTTCACCTTATCTACCTTTTTAACACCCTATTTAGCATTGTTTTTGTCCAAACAAGTTACAGTTCGCAAAGTCATGACAAATAGACCAACAAGTAGAACAAAACAAAGGCAATTTCAAATGGTCTAAAGAAAATTGACTACAGGAATCTTCAAGATCCAAAATTAGAGCATGCAGAAGTTTAGCTACTAGATCAACATCAATGAGAACTCGGGCATAGTGACCAAAATTCCCAGATAAAATGGCCTTATCTATCCTCAATGCAACCTCAATTTCTCGAGTCAAGTCACTTAGAATCTTCGGAAGCAAATATTCAAAGCATAAATCAAAAAAGTGCACCCAGATTTGTGCATTTGTCGATTTTTGCAAAGCTGGATTAAAATCTGGAGACCATTCTGAAAGGCACAAAATGCAAGGAAACAAAGAAGAAGAAGCTAAAGACCAAACTCAATCCTTCTCTTCCGCAGAATTAAGTGTGACCTGAAAATAACCACGCAGAATTAAGAGAGATAAAACTCCAATCATTTAAATTCCAAAAAGAACTGAGCTTGACTTTGAAATCATCAAGCTTCCAAGGAGCATCACCTGAGATAAAACAACCCTAGCTATAAGAGAAAACTGAAATAATTTTGATCTCTCTTGATAAGCTATCATGTTACCAGAAACTGAAATAACATCATTAGGGTTATAAAAACAGTAACTTGTTACGCCTATCAACCAGCACCCATTTGCTTTAAACGATATGTTTTCTTGGCCTCAACCACCTAATCATGAGGGTTATCATTAGTTTTTGAACCTGGCTACCGCTGATGACTAAAGCATTACAAAAATCCAGGATATTACCTGAAATTACCTCTCATCTGGAAAAGTCTCTTTTATTTCTCACTCTTTTTCTTTCTCCCCTATTCTAGCCTAGAAAGACGATCCACCACAAAAATTATCTACTCCCTTTTTATCTAGAATTTCAACATCAAACTCCTAGAGAAACAAAACCCATCTAATCAACTGAGGTTTAGCATTTTTCTTAGTCATTAAGTATTTTATGGTAGAATGATAGGTACACCAAAGTCTTTAAACCCACAATATACCCTAAATTTGTCAAAAGCATAAACAATAGCAAGCATCTCTTTCTCAGTGGTGGCATAATTCAATTGAGCATCATTTAGTGTCTTACTAGCATAATAAATAGCATGTATTTTTTCATCTTTCTTTTTTCCTAACACAATACCTATAGCATGACCACTTGCATCACACATGATAACAAATGGTAAATTCCAATCAGAAGTACCACTAATAGGCGAACATTTAAGTTTTTTCTTTCAACACAAGAAAAGCATGAATACATTTATGGTGTCACTAGGCATGATAATATCCCTATCTATCATGTATTTAATTGCAAACAATAATATCTCTTATCCCAAAGTGAATACAATAGTAAATCATTCACCTTTTCATGAAAGCATTAAGATCAACAATGAAATATTAACTATCAATATGAATTAAAATGAAACATGCATTAAAAACTAAATATTCATAGTGGGGCTACATCATAATTCTTATAAAAATTTAGTTACTTATGTTCTTAGAAATAGTCATCAGAAAATCAAAGCAAAACATATTATGAATGACAAAAAGAATAAGAAAAGAGAAAATAAATCCAAAGCTTGTGGCGGCTAAATTCTCCCTCTTGTTCCTCATTCAAGTGCTTCTTCAAATATACTTCCAAACCAAGGTTGAATTCTTCCAAAACTACTGTCCAAAATTCTCCCTTCTCAAAACTTTTGTTGTAGCCGAAAATACCTCGCTCTAAACCTCTAGAATTATGTCTAGAATGGAATGAAAAATAATCTAGAAGAGAACTCAAAACAATGTAGAAGAAATACCTCTTTTTTAAAGCTCTAAGGTGTAGAGTATTTGTAGAGAAAATAAAAACCCTAGAGTTATAACCTTACCTAAATTCTAATTATCCAAGATAATAGGAAACAAAATATTAATAAAAATCAAAATCTCCCTATTGTTACTCTAAGGTCGGCCCTATAAGGCTAAGGAAGTAATTGGTTCCTCCAAATGATGTCACACTCCCAATTAGATTAGGAAAGTAAATCCATATCTCCTTGGTAATCCAATATCATTCCAATTCTAATTCCTTCTCCAATTAATACTCCAATTAATATTATTGAAATAATACTAAATTTCCAAGTGGCATGTGATGTGGCAATAGTAACACACCTGGCTGGAGAGTGATAATGTGGCAATCCTAAACATCCATGCATAGGTAGAATCCTAGTTGTCAAAAAAGCTTCCCTTTATATCTTCAATGTTGGTCAGGCAGATTCCAAGTACACTTTGGATTCTCAAATGAACTCCGAATTCACTGATTTGAGCAAACATTAGGCCTATGTCTTCGCTTTATAGGGATATCTTGATTACACAAAATGGATACTAGAAAAACACTCCAATGTCAATTTTTGCAAAGGAGTTTAAGTCTTTCGCAACTGCTAAAATTGATCATCTTCAAAATTAAACTGGTACTAATTATCTGATCTAATTGAAATGAAACTTTAAAGAATTGAACCCTGATGAATTATAAATCATTAGAAACTAGAATCACATAGAAGTTCTATGTGTAGCTCCAGATTTGATTTATGCAGTAAAGATTGTGCAAAAAATACAGCAATTTTCAGCATTTGTCCTTCTTTCTTTAAAAAAAGAAAAACACAACAATTTAGTTCTTTTCAATTACAATTAACACAAAACTAGCAAAAATACAATATAAAATATGGCATAAAAATAGTATACCCACCTCCTTTTATTACTCAGAGTTTCTTTAATGAACTTAGCATAGCTAGGCATGGACTCTAAGGCATCAATTAATTGAATATTAATATAAAGTTTCTTAAACACATCCAAAAAATATTTTCAATGCCTATCTAATTTAGCATTTCTAAGTCTATTAGGAAAAGGTGGACAAGGAAGTTATTTATATTCAGCATTTTTTTTCGCAGTTCGCTTGGCCTCCCCCTTAGGTTACTTGAGTCGACTATCAGTTATGCTATCCTTTTGGATAAGTATATCTTGTTTTTGCTTTTCTAGTTAACTCTCAGTTCTTCTTGCATGAGGAGGGATGAATTTGGCTTGTTGAGACTTAGAAACATCAGTTTTGGATTGGGAAGTGCTTCCCTTGGTTGGACGTCGAACTTCTTCAAGAGGATCAATTTCATGGACTTCCTTGCCTATACTTGAAACTTTTTATTGCACTGGAAGCTCCACAAATACATTTTATTCATTTCCACTTCCCCTTTGAATGTTCGGATGTTCCTCTAACTGTTTTCACTTTTAAAAAAATAGCTTTAATACGCTCTTCAAGCTTCATCTCATCATGATCCCTCTGGATGACTTGAGTTAATTCCTCTACTCGAGTTCCCAAACATTTTAGTACCTCATTAGTCTCCTCTATAAAAGCAATAGAATTTTTAATCATCCTAACATAGAATTGCTCAAGTAAAGATAAAGTAGAGGGAGAAGAATTATGAGATTGAGGTTGAGGTTGAGAGGTATTTTGGAAATTTGAGGACTAAAATTGTTGATGTTGTTGATAGGGGATTTAATATATTCCTGTTTGTTGTCCTCTTTGGGCATTTGAATTGTCTTTCCATGAAAAATTTAGATGGTTCCTCCATCCTGGATTGTAAGAGTTGGAGAAGTGGTTGTTGTTAATGTTGTTCTCACAAAGGATTTTCTACTTGACAATTAACACTTTCATGATTATCCCCCACAATATTCACAACAATTTAAATTAGAAATATTGTTGAAATTGTTGGAACCCAAGGTCTTAAGTTGCTTTGTGAGAACAACTTTAGCTCTCAATTTTTCTATCTTATCCTTTTCTTGAACAGCCATGGTCTTGTTAAGATGTTGACTTCTTTCACTTGCCCACTTCGAATTTTTGATAGCCATCTCTTCCAGTAGGTCGTATGCATCTTCTTGAGATTTGTTTAACAAAGCACCATTTGCAGCTGCATCCACATTATTCCTTGTTATATAATTCAACCCATTATAAAAAGTTTGTACTTGACCCCATATGGGTATCCCATGGTGGGGACACTTTCTAAGTAATTCTTTCAACCATTCCCAAGCCTCATATAATGTCTCTCCATCAAATTGGTGAAAAGTATTAATCTCATTCCTAAGCTTGGTGGTTTTAATAGGTGGAAAAAATTTATTTAAAAATTTAAAGGTCAAATCATCCCAAGTGGTAACACTCCCTGGAGGTATAGATTGCAACCGACTTTTATCTTTATACCTTAGGATAAAAGGAAACAATCTAAGCTTGACAGAATCCTCAGTAATTCCATTATACTTCACTAACTCACATACATCAAAGAAATTTGAGGTTCCTCACTAGGTAACCCTCCAAATTGATAATTATTAAGCATAGACATTGTAGTAGGTTTGACCTCAAAACTAGGGGTATCAATAGGTGGTCTCGTAATACAATACATATCTTTAATTCTTCTTGATGCAGGATAATTCCTAATGATCCTATAACCTTTATTACTACGAACTTAAGGAATTACAGGTTTATTTTGGTTTTCCATAGTATCTTCTGTTTCAATAGTCCTAAACAAAGCCTTTCTAACTTTGCTTCTCATTAATCTCCTTAAATCTCTCATAGAAAATTCACTATCAATTTGTAAACTCATAAACAAGATAAACAAAAACAAAAAACAAACAAAAAAACAAATGAAAAACAGAAAATTAGACTACTAAAATAAAAATGTCAGCAACTAAAATTAAAGTTAAAATAATCAAATTAAACAAACTAATAAACAAAAACAAAAACTAGAAAAACAGAAAATTAGACTACTAAAATACAAATTTCAGCAACAAAAATTAAAGTTAAAAAAATCAAATTACACAAACTAATTAAACTCAAAAGATTAAACTAAATGCAAAACAATTAAAATTCAAAGTAAACACAAACCTAGAGCAAAGCAAATCTAAAAACAGCAAAGAAATTAAGCTAAAATAAAAAAACAAAACTGCAATATTTTTTTTCTTTTTCGGATTTTTAAAGTTTTTTTTTCAAGAGGCAAAGATTTAATCAAATAAAAACTAAGCAAAAACTCAAAATGCAGTAAATAAAACCCAAAAAACTGAAACATCTAAAACACCAAACTATTTTTTTATTTTTTCAGAAACCGAAAACAATAAGAACCTAAACACAAAAATTAATTTCAACTACTTAGCTACTATGATTTCATCATTCTTCAAACTGGAAAGATTTAATCAGTAAAGAAATTTCTTGTGTAGCTCCATATATGATATATGATAACTGGTACCCTCAAAATGATTATGAAAGTAAATCCATATCTCCTTAGTATTTCAATCTCTTTTGAATTCTAAATCCTTCTCCAATTAATACTCCAATTAAAATTATTTAAACAATTTGGACTTTCCAAGTGGCATGTGATGTGGCAATAATGACACACCTGGATGGAGAGTGATTATGTTGCTACCACAATCATCCATGCATAGGTGGCATCCTAGTTGTCAAAGACACTTCCCTTTATATCTTTTATGTTCTTCAGGCATATTCAAATTACACTTTGGATAAACACATGACCTCTGAATTCATTTATTCCAATTGAACAAGCTAGTTATATATCTTAGCTTTCTAGGAATATCTTGATCGCACAAAATAGATGCTGGGAAGGCACTCAAATTTCAATTTTTCCAAAGGAGTGCAAGTCTGTTACAACTACCAAAAATGTTCATATTCAAAATCAAATTGATTTTGATTGGTTAATCCAATTACAATTACACTTTACGAAGGATAACCTTGGTGAATCAGGAATCATTAACAACTAAAATCATACATAAATTTCTTCTGTAGCTCCATATATGATATATTCAGTAAAGACTGCGCAGTTAATACAGCAATTTCCATTATTTGTTCTTCTTTCTCTAAAAATAGAAAAATACAACAATTTGATTTTTTTATTAACAATAAACTCAAAACTAACAAAAATATAACATAAAATATGGCATAAAAATAGTAACTTTTTATGCGTATCAATCAGCACCCATTTCCTTTAAATAATGTGTTTACTTGGCCTCAACTGCCAGATCATGACGGTTATCATTAGTTTTGAACCCTACTCCCTCTGAAGACTAAAAGTATTACAAAAGTAAAGGATATTTTCATAAAAAAAACCTCACAATGGTACTTCCTTTTACTCGGTTGAGTAGAACATAATCTGGTAGTTGAGATACAAAGTCCATATCAATCAACAAACAAGCAAAATAACTGAATTCCCTGCTAAAGTATTTGCATCAATCTTCAAAGGAATACCCACACATATACGCAAATCTGCCAAAATTTGTGGATGCCAAAAACCCCAATTCAAGTACAAATGAACCCAAAGTTGCATATTTGTTGATCTCTAAACATCTAGATCATACTCTGGTGTCCAAGCTTGCAAGCGAGAAATGCCTGGTTGTAACACAATCAGACCCAAGGCTAAACATTTTGCTTGTCTTCCTCTGAATGTAACAAGAATTGAAAGTACCCCTTCCCCATGGAAATCAATTGCTAGTTACTTAGATTCCAAACCTTAGAAAGGATAACCTGTGCAATCAAAGAGTTTATGCATAAGTTAAGACATTCTGCAAACACTACTTCATTCAATTGCACTGAGCCGAGGAATGAAGTGGCATGGCCAAGAAATGTCCCCTACAATAGATGTAAAACTTCTACATGAGATTGGAACCGGCTGAGGAATAACTCTTTCAACAATCTGTGGTTCAAGTAACACGGCACTTGGAATTGCAGAAACACCAACTAAAGAAGACTTCAAAGAGATAGGACCCATAGAAGCCTCCCAAGAAGGATCAAAACTCATAAACTACCCAAAAAAAATTAACAAGTAGCTAGAGACCAGAAACCTATACTAGAAATGAGTAGAGATCACAAGAAAACGTGCACCATATACTCATTAAAAAGAAGCCACTGAGAAAGAATCCTTACCGTACCTCTATTTCTAAACAAGAAAAAAAAGATAAAATGGGGTAAACCCTCCTAGCGTACAAAAGAATGTCAAGAAAAGAACCGACCAAAAAATAATGAATCACGCCACAAATGTTCAGAGCATGCAGCAAAATGAACGAAAGCACAAAACACCCCTCATCTACCAGCTACGAACGAAACAATGGGAACCTAGAAAACTGTAAACAAAGCCAAAGAGCTTCTTTACCACCACCACCGACGACGACCAAAACTCTTTACCACCACCACCAACGTCAACGAAAACCCACAAACACCAGCCAATGTCGAATCACACCAGAAAGTCAAATAGAAACAATGAGCAAATGCAAGCCCTAGAGCGTCGCTAATCACCATTGATGCTACTCCAAAAAAATCATATCATCATTTTCCAATAATAATAAAAATAATCAAAATAGGTTGTGGGAGCCCAACAATTAAATTAAAAATATAAGAAAAATGTCATATAAAGGAGATTAAAACAAAAAACATCCTAAAAGGACAAACAAAACAAAAAAAATAAAATCAAAGCTTATAAAAAGCCCTAGTTACATGTCTATTATCAGTGTTCTTAGGATCGTTCGAAGCTTTTGGAAGGCGACCTTGATGCTATCTTCTTTTGGTAGATGCCAATGTCCACTACACATCATCAACCTTGATAGACTCTTCAAATTGAACTAAAGCAATAGTACCAAGAACAGAAGATAACACCTCAATGTCACGAACAAAAGAAACTATGGTAGTTTCGACAGTTTCTTGAACTGCAGCACTACCTTCTCGTCTCAAACCAAAGCCTAAATGAGAAACACGTTTTAAACTCGGACTAGAACAATCCTTCTCTAAATTAACAATGGGCACTATTGTGTTAAATCTCTACAAGAGCTACAACCTTCAAAGTAGAAGAAACATCAACAGCAGCTGCAACAAGAACATCCTCATGAAAAGAACCAATCCTACCAGAGCTATCATGTTCCTTAGGAACATAAGCAATCTTATTAGACTATTTATCCATGGGTGTATTCAAAGCAGGCTGTTTATCACACTTCTTTTTCACTAAGCAACACTTAGAAATATCATGCCCAACACAATGGAAAATTGAACAAAAATCAGGGAAATCCTCACAAAAGAGATAAACGAAAACACAAGAACCATCTCTAATAGTTTCCAGAATGTGATTAGCCAGATCAATATCAATCAGCAACCTAGCATAATGACCAAATTCACGTGAAAGCGTAAAACTATATATTTTGAGAGGAACCCTAATTCCTCAAGCCAAGTTAGACAAAAATTGTGGGTGGCAATGTACCCAATTCAAATCATAAAATAAAACCCAAATCTAAACATTCGTTGACTTTTGAGCAGCTGGATTAAAGTCGAGAGTCCAAGCTTGAAAATGTAATTTGCCCAGCTTCAAAGAATGCCCACCCATTGCCCAAACTCTTTATTTATCCACTTTCGAATGCAACAAAAAACATGAAAATAACCACAACCTAGACAAATAAATTTCTAGTTTGACAGTTTTGAGATGGTACTGAGTTTCTGTTTCAGTTTATCCAACCTCCATGGAGAATATCCTTTGGAAAGGATAACATAAGCAAAAAGAGAAAATCTATATAGATTTAAGCATTCATGTAAAGCTTGTTTATTAACCATAATGGATATACAATCACCTGCCTTTCCAAAAACTGAGGCTTTTTTAGCAATACCCAAACTCGGGCAAACAGAAGCCCTAGAATTAATTTTTGTACTCATTTTTTTATAGAGTAGATATAGAAACTGCATCAACTACACCTGCTTTCGCAACATCAGCGAAAGACTGAGGTGCAACTGACACAACATATGTTTTCAAGCCCTCACTTTAAAAAGGATCTACAACAACGTGAGTTGGAAGCATGTGGGAAGATGCAAAAGCACTCAAATGTGCTTCCATTTGCATGGGATCACAAAACAAGTCCACTTCATCCAAAATCAAACCTTTCTTCAACAAACCACCTGCATATGACCTTGAACCAATGCCAAATGCACCAACCATTGGCCAGAAGTTACTGCAAACATTGGAGCCATGCTCCATACTGCATTCGCAATTGGTGCCATAAAAGAATTGTGCTTTAACGTATTTGACCCACCAATCTTGTCAATAATTGAACCTTCCTCAATTGTTATCGAATCCAATCCATTTTGCAACAAGCCATTTGCTTTCTGCAATTCACCCGAACCAAAAGCCTCTTTAATGTTCTTCCATGAGGCCAAACCAATCTGTATGTACCCCTAAATTGGCAGCAAACCAGACAATCCCCTAAAAAACTTAGTGTCATCTCCAACATCATAAACCACATCTCCGTTAAAATCCAAGACATCACAAGCCTGATTTCCACCAACATTTTCCAAAATTGAATTATAAAAATTATCATCTTCTTGGTCCAACAAATCTGACTAAGAAACTATCAGAGAAGATGTCGCCGAAAAAGTTGCCATAGCCATTTCTCTGCCCAAATTCGAAAGAGCCAACATCAACTCCTGCAATTTGTCTGTCACCATAGAGTAACAAAAGTTCTTCTTTCTTCACAAACGTGCACCCGTGACCACTGCTACAAATCCTGCCAAATACCGCAACAAAACACAAACAGACCTCTGTTTTCTAGCACTGAAACAGAGGTAAACTAGAAAATCAATCGTAAAAACCAAAATCGAAGAAAACAGAAAGGCCACCACTAAAGAAAACCACCGAAAAATATAGATAACGATGACCAGACATGAACCAAATCGCCGCTGTGAGCAAGTTTTAGCAAGATCGACCCCATCACCACACCAAAAACCTCATACCCATCTTCATTCAAATGTAATAATAATAATCAATAATAATATAATAATAACAATGATGATGATGATTGTTGATGCCAGAAATCAAACCACCACATAGATCTTTGAAATTGGATGATATCTGTAAAAACAATAGGGATGTAAAAGACTTAAAGGCACTGATGTGGTACCTGCCAAAGGCTCTCCGATACTAAGTAAGTGAGAGAAATAGCAAGATGGAATAACAAAGTGAATGGAAAAAGTTCAATCAATAAATGTATTTTTTAATATGGTGAAAGGCACATTTTTGTTTTACCTTTGATGTATTTATAGAAACCTTATTCACTTGATTTTAGCTAATGTAGCTGATTTTGTGTGATTTGATGATTTTTTTTTATCTGGTTATTTGTTTTTTATTATGTATGTTACTAATTTATTGTGCCATTAGAATATTTTTGAATTTGATTTGGTTTTGATAGCTCTCATTGGCGATTAACAATGTTATAACCCCAAGTCAACCCTTTGGCAATTTATTCGGTGATCTGGAAAACGACTCTGAATAGTTAGAGACCTATAATTTTTTGTGCCCACAGCTTAGTGGGTTTTCCGTGTTCGTTGCCATGTCATCAAGCTGATCTGGCATAATGATGATTTATAGCTATACAATTAGCCCCTACTCTCTAAGCGTTTTAAACCTTGTAAGAGTATAGTGGTCAGACGGCACGCATCATATTATGTTGCTCTACACATCCTGTCGTTTCAACTTCTTAACCTATACTTAGGGTTTCGTCTTTACAAACTAGATCTACTTTATCTGGTCTATGAATTTTTCCCTTTTCTTAGGTTCTCGCTTCGACAATTGTCCAAGGAAAACTGGTTAGTTTTCTTCACTCCTTTCTGTCATTTTGCTACTTTTCTCAATTTTATTTCCAACTTAGAGTATTTTTTGAGGTTATTTGCTGCCATATCTTCTAGATTGCCTTCTACTAAATCTGAGCAATTTTCCATGTATAGGGATAAAATGAGTAGTGGTTTTGATTCTAGTTTTAGTGACGACTCTCCCAAAGTCATAGTTGAGAAATCCCCTTTGAAAAATCAGGCTAGGGATCCTTTAAAAGGTTCCTCTGAATCTTCTTCGACCTCTGGAACTTCAGTTTCATTCAATAATTCTAGGGATGAAGAGACATCTGCAGAATATCTAAGTGAAAGTCATAGGAAGGAAGACTCATCAATTTTTAAACCTCAAATTAAGAGTTATAGAGCTTGCAAGAGTCTGTAGTCATGTGATTCGGCTTGCTTTTTGTATGGCATATAATCTTGGACATGTCTCGTTGGCCTGAGGAAATAAATTTGGATTTTCTAAATGTGTGGAGCTTAGCACGGCTACTACTGCCGAGTATGCCATGTTCTCTCGGGAAGCAGTTGTTTGCTTCTACGTCCTTCATTTCAAGTTTGGACCTCATCTTCCTCTTTCCCATTTTATCCAAGCCTTTCTCGTATTTCGATCTTTCCCCTAGCCAAATCATGCTCAATTGTTGGAGAACAATTTTGGCTATCCAAATTCTGAAGAATCTGCATGGGTTTCAACTGGACCCTTGCATTTTACTCCAGTGGTATCATGGGAAGGAAAACTCCTATAAGAAAGATAGATTCACGTTGAACGCTCATCGCTGAATGAAAATCTTCTCTAGAACTTCCTCCAGAGATAAAAATTGGAAAGGGCAATTCTTTTTTGTCTCGGGTGACGCAGTGAGTTTGTAGGTGGAAACATGAGGTTGTTAGGTCCGAATGGAATTTTGACTTTGGTAAGATATCTTACTTAATGCAAAAGTCTTCTTCTTTAGTTTGGGCTTACTTTTATCTTATTTCCTTCTTTGTAGATGGTCATTTAAATATCGATCCCATTTCTTTTATGGATGAGCAAGACTTAGATGCTGAGGAGTTGTTAAAGGTTGCTAACCACAACTTGTTAGAGATCCTGACAAAGGAGAATTTTGTTGCTTTAGGTCTTCATCCCGTTGGCATGTATTCTCACATGCTTGAAATTTTTTCACTTATCTTATCTTTGACTTTTGGCTTGATTTTGTAGAAATGGCTTCTAGGAAGAAAGTCGTTGTCCCGTCTTCTAACGAGCTTCAAAAGACAATCATGAAGAAAAAGCTTAATAAGAGTCAGGCTTCTTCTTCCAAAGAAGATGAGATGAGTAAAGGATAGGCTTTCAAAGAAATCTTCCCAAGACAAGCTCAAGTGGAGGTTGTTGAAATAAGAGGCTTAGGCTCAGAGCTTTTTAAGCATGAGATAAAGGCGGAGTTTGAGTTTGAGAATTTTTCTGGAAGTTTAAGGATTGGAATTGTTGGTGTTGTTAAGATGGAATTTGATAGATCCCTTTTTGTTGTCCTCTATGGATGTTTGAATTGTCTCTCCTCGAAAAGTTTGGATGGTTCCTCCATCCTGGATTGTAAGTATTGGAGAAGGGATTGTTGTTGCTATTGCCTTGTCGGAAATTCCCTACAAAATTTACATCATTAGTTTCATTAGAATTCCCTAAATGATAATTTTATACTTTCATGATTATCCCCACAATATTCACAACAATTAATATTATAAATATTGGAAATATTATTAATATTGTTGGAACCCAAGGTTTCAAGTTGCTTTGTAAGCATTGCAATTTGACTACTTAGTTTATCTATCTTATCCTCTTCATGGACAGCCATGGTTTTCTTAAGGCTTTGGCTCCTTTCACTTGCCCATTGCGAGTTGTTGATTTCCATCTCCTCCAATAGGTCGTACGCATCCTCTTGAGATTTATTTAGCAACGCATCACCCGGAGCAGTAGCCACATTATTCCTTGTTAAATAATTCAGCCCATTATGAAATGTTTGGACTTGACTCCAGAAAGGCATCCCATGGTGTGGACACTTCCTAAGTAGTTCTTTTAACCTCTCCCAAGCTTCATACAAAGACTCTCCATCTAGCTGGTAAAAAGTGTTTATTTCATTCCTAAGCTTAGTGGTTTTAATAGTTGGAAAAAAATTATTTATGAATTTAAATGCTAAATCATCCCAAGTTACAATACTTCCAGGGGGTAAAGATTGTAACCAACTTTTGGCTCTATCCCTTAAGGTGAAAGAAAATAACCTAATTTTGATAGCGTCCTCGGTAATCCCATTGTATTTCACTAACTCACATACATCACTGAAATTCAATATATGTTGGTTAAGATCCTCACTTGGTAACCCTCCAAATTGGTAGTTGTTAAGCATAGACATAGTAATAGGTTTGACCTCAAAGCTAGGTTCATAAATAGGTGGTCTCCTAATAAATGACATATCCTCAACCCTTCTAGGTGCGGCATAATCCCTAATGGACCTATAACCTTGGTTAATAGGAACTTCAGGAACTACTAGGTTACTTTGGTTTTCCATATTGTTTTCTCTCTCGGTATTTCTAAACAATGTTGTTCTAACTCCTTCTCTTCTTAACCTCCTCAAGTCTCTTTCCGAAAAGTCAGATTCAGAATTAAAACTCATAAAATAAAATAAACACACAAAACTTAAAAACAAAACCAGTAAATTAAACTCACAAAACAGAAAAAACAGCAACTAAAATTAATAGTAAAAGTTGAATTAAACAAACTAAATAACTCTAAATAATTAAAACTAAATGAAAATCAAAGTAAACAGAAAACTAAAGCAAAAATAAATTAAAAAAAGCAAGCAAAATAAATTAAAACAATAAGAAAAAGTGCAGTTATTTTTTTATTTTATTTTTCAGATTTTTGAATTTTTTTTATATCAAAATCTAAGATTAAACAAAAAGCAAACTAAAAAAAAACTCAAATTCAGAACTTAAACCTAAAAACCGAAACAAAAAAAAAAACAGTAAACAAAAATTATTTTTTTAAAAAAACCTGAAATAATGAAAACCCTAAACACACAAATAAAATTACTTAGCTACTTCGATTTTCTCCTTCTTCAAACTCAGATTGGATTGCTTTGGATCCAAAAAAGCTCTCAAATCATTGTTTTTTTATGGCTAAAACCGAACCTACACAAAAACAAAAACAAAAGTTAAACTAGAAACAGTAATTTAATCAACAATAACTTCAAAATCAAAACTAGATATGATTATTTCCTTGCAACGGCTCCAAAAACTTGTTATGGTATAATTTTGATTAACTCACAAGTGCACAAATCAACAAGTAATAAAGTGAATTTCTTAGAGAATTCCGATATCAATCCCACAAGGAATAATGTCTCTAGTTCTGAGAATAAATCAATTGTTAAACAAATTAATAAAAGTAAAAGGAGTTTGTTGATTGATTGTTGTTGAGTAACAAAGCATTAAAGAAAATAAAAGCAATATTAAAAAGTGAAAAAAGGCAGCAAGCAAAGTAATTCAAAAGTTTTGATGAAACAAGGATTAAGACTTCACCATTATTACTCCTATTTAGTCCTAATGCAATATAGATTCATAGGTTAACCCCCATTTGACCATGAGTAACTAGAAGTTGAATTTCAATGCATTCTAATCTAGCAAGCACAAGGTATTTAATTATCCTTAATCTAAATACCAAAATTTAAGCCCTAAGACATGTAAACCCGATATATTCTTGTCAAAGTTGTTACTAAGGCATGCAATATTCCTATAACCATGTATTTCATTGTCCATCCATATTATATTCCATATTATAATAGTAGATCTATCCACTGATAGGCATAAAATGTTAATGGTTTTATGCCACTTTTTATATTGAATTTATGCTAGTTTATGATTAATTGTTGATGAAAAATATTTAATTACTATATTCTTCTATTTTCAGCAAAAGAAAAACAAATGCTGGAATTACTGTATTTCTGCGCAACCTTTACTGAGAAAATCATATCTAGAGCCACACTTTGAGGTTTTGTGCTATTCCAGTTGAAAATGATTCCTTATTCACTAGGCTTCAATGCTACCAAGTTTCATTTCAAATGGTTCTGCCAATCAGTGCCAGTTTAATTTACAAAATCAATATTTCAAACAGTTGCGACAAATTTACACCATCTCGGAGAAATTAGAATTTGAGTGTCTTCCCGGTGTCCAAATTGTGCAAAGAAGATATTCCTGGAAATCTAAGACATAGACCTGACTTTTGAAACCAAAGTAAATGAATTCTCAGTCCATTTGGTCATCCACAAGGTACTTGGAATCTGCCTAGCTGTCAACGAAGATATAAAAGGAAAGTATTTTGGCATACTTGGATGCTTTTGATGATTGGACTGCCATGTCACCACACTTCAGCCATGTGTACGAAATTTGCCACATCATATGCCTCATGGAATGTCAGATTATTCTAATTATATTAATTGGAATAATATATAGACTAAAAGGAATTAGAGTTGCATATTAATTGGATTCCTAAAGAGATTAGGAATGTTTCCTTATCTCTAGTGTGATCATGAGACAAAATTTACTTTAAAATCCTTGAGGTGGCTAGCCATACTAGGGAAAATAGGAATTGGAGATTGAGTTTACATATTATCTCCTATATTCTCTAGGTTTTAGAAGGGTTTTAGGGTTAAACCTCTTCAAAATATTCCCTGTAAATACCATGCATTGCTGAAGGGAAAACACACCATTCACCACCAGCCCTCACGGCTAGACATTTTTCACACACAATTCACACCACCAACCCTCATGGCAACAGTCCTTCCTCTCCAGCCGCACACCCTTGTTCTTATTCTCTCCATTCTCACGGAAAAACAGCAGCTTTATTTAAGGTTTTATATTCAGTTTTGAGTGTTATTTCATAGTAAGACTGTGATACACAAAGCCTAGTGCAAGGGAAATTCAACCAGCCATTGGAGGAGTCAACCTTGTGACTTGGATCATAGTTTGGAGAAACCAAGAGGAGAAGATTGAAGAACAATTCCAGCAGCCATCAACTTTGGATTTGATTTCTTTACTCTTATTCTTTTTGTTATTTAAACTATGATGTCTTATAATTATTTGATGGATAATTTTAAGATGATGTGTAGCTAATTTTTCTATGAGGATTATGATGTAACCCTATTACGAATATTTAGTGTTTCATGCATATTTAAATTTGATTCATGTTTAAGGTTAATATTTTATTGTAGTTCTTAATGCTTCCATGAAAATGTGGATTGATTAAGTATTTATATTGGATGGGAAATAAGGGATATAAGTATGGATGGGCAATAAAATACATGGTTATAGAAATATTGCATGCCTTGTGACAACTTTAACATGATTTATTGGGTTTGCATGTCTTAGGCTTAAATTTCCATATTTAGATTAGAGATAATTAAATACGTTGTGCTTGCTAGATTAGAATGCATTGAGAAATCAACTTCTAGTCATATGTGGTTAAAGGGGGGTTAACCTATGAATCTATAATGCATTAGGGCTAAATAGGAGTAATAGTGGTGAAGTCATAATCCTTGTTTTCTTAAAATCTTGATATAAACTACTTGCTGCCTTATTCTTGTTTTTAATATTGCTTTGCTTTTAATTCGTGCTTGGATACACACAACAATCAAACAAACTCTCTTTTAATTTTCTAAGCTTAATTTACAATTGATTTAATTTCATCATTAGAGACATTATTCCTGGTGGGATCGATACAGGTTTTCTTAATTTAAAACCACTTTATTACTTGTTTATTCGTGCATTTGCGAGTTAATCTAAAATATACCACAACATCCACCTTTTCATGGAAGCATTAAGAACTACAATGAAATATTAACCATACATATGAATCAAATAATTAAGAGAAAACATAGATTAAATATCAAAGATAATAAAGAACAGAGAATCAAAATCAAAAGTTGATGGCTGCTGAATTTTGATCTCTATTATTTCTTCTCTTTGCTACTCCAAACTATGCCTCAAGACCACAAGATTCAATCCTCCAAGGCTGGCCGAATTTTCTCCTCGATCTTGGCTTTGTGTAACACAATTTCTCTATGTGAGAACCCTTGAAAACTGAATAAAAAACCTAGAAAAACTTTATTGTTGCTGTTGGAATGGAAGCACAACAACCTTGAGGGCTATGTAATTTGCGGTTGGTGTTTGTAGCCGTCAGGACTGTGAAGTGTTTAAGGTAATTGTCAGGAATTGTGTGTAGGTTGCAAGGTATTTATCGGAGAGGTTTAACCCTAAAGTCCTTCTCTAAACCTAGATAATATAGGAGATAGCTTATTTACATAATCTCAAACTCCTATATTATCTCTATATGGCCGGCCATCCAAAGATATTGTAGTTTTTGGTGTCTCACAATCACCCTAGAATTAGGAAACATACCATATCCCTTTAGGAATCCAATTCAACCCTAATTCTAATTTCATTTTCCTAATTATTATTCCAATTAATATAATTAGAATAATCTGATCTCCCATGTGGCATATGATGTGGCAATATTTGTACACATGGCTGCAGTGTAATGACATGGCAGTCGAATCATAAATATCATCCTAGTAAGCAAAGATATTTTGTTTTTATATCTTCAGTGTCTGTCAGCATATTCCAATCACACTTTAGATAACCAAATAAACTCTGAATTCACTTGTATTGGTTGAAAAATTTAGGTCTATGTCTTATATTTCCAGGCATATATTGTTTGCACAATTTGGACATCGGGAAGACACTCAAATTCCAATTTCTTCAAGATAGTGTAAATCTGCCACAACTGATGAAAATGTTGATCTTGTAAATCAAACTGGTACTGATTGGCCAATCCAATTGTAATGAAACTTTACAGAATTGAAGCCTAATGAATCAGGAATCATTTTCAACTATAGATTGCACAGAAATACAGGAATTCTGGCATTTATCTTTCTTTTACTGAAAATAAAAAATACAGTAATTCAGTATTTGTCATGAAAAATTAATTCTAAACTAGCTAAAATTCAATATAAAAAGTGACATAAAAACAGTAATATTTTATGCCTATCATTGGCCCCCCACTTTTTCATATTTTTCAGAGAATTATGAAAAAGTTTATTTTAGAAAGTCAATTCCTCGATTCTTTTTGTATAATTTTTATTCTATTTTGTTTTTCCACCATCTATTCTTAGTACGGCTAAACCCTCAGGTTGAACACTGCATAAAAATAAATGAGCCCCGTTTTGCAATCACAATTCGTAGCTGAGCAGTCCGAGACTACTTTATCTCTTTTGCTAGGTAGTTGGAAGTACATCAATTATGTCTAGTGTTAAGCCTAAAATATTTATGATTTTATGTCACTTTATGATCTTATTATTTGTTGGTTTCAGCCTCATTGTTATGGAAAATTGTTTATTTGTTTTTGAATTTACAATGTTGGTGAAAGAAGGAGAATTTGGTGTAAACAACCTCAAAAATAGATTATTTGGCATTGAAAATAGGAGGCAAAATTTGGGCTCAAATAGATAAAGATTCTAGAAGATTCCAAAAAGATTATTTGAAAATTTTATGACGATTCACCCATGCATAAGATTCCTAAGGGTTCTACAATTTTGAAAATGTGGTCATATTATGATTCTGAGACCCGTTGATAGGCATAAAATGTTAATGTTTTTATGCCACTTTTTATATTAAATTTTAGCTAGTTTAGAATTAATTGTTAATGAAAAATACTGAATAACTGTATTTTTCTACTTTCAGTAAAAGAAAGACAAAAGATGAAATTACTATATTTCTGTGCAATATTTACTAAGAAAATCATATCTAGAGTTACACTTTGAGGTTTTGTGTGATTCCAGTTGAAAATTATTACTAATTCACTTAGCTTCAATGTTGTAAATTTTCATTGCAATTGGTTAGGCCAATCAGTACCAGTTTGATTTACAAAATCAATGTTTTCAACAGTTGTGATAGATTTACACTAACTCAGGGAAGTTGGAATTTGAGTGTCTTCCCGATGTCCAAACTGTGTAAAAAAAGATAATCCTAGAAAGCTAAGATATAGACCTGACTTTGTCAACTATAACCAGTGAATTCGGAGTTCATTTGGTCATCTAGAGTATGCATGGAATATGCTGACAAACACTGGTGATATAAAAGGAAACTATCGTTGCTTACTAGGATGACATTTATGATTGGACTGCCATGTCATCACATTCCAGCCATGTGTACGAATTTTGTCACATCATATGCCACATGGGAGGTCAGATTATTCTAATTATATTAATTGGAATAATATTTAGAATAAAAGGAATTAGAGTTAGGGATAAATTTGATTCCTAAGGAGATATGAAATGTTTCCTAAATCCTAGTGTGAACATGAGACACAAAATACCCTTTTTTCCTTATGGTGGCCGGCCATATAGGGGAATTGTGGAAGTTTGAGATTTTGTTTACATGTTATCTTCTATATTTTCTAGGTTTTAGAGGGACTCTAGGGTTAAACATCTCCTAAACCTCTCCTATAAATACCATGCAACATTGAGATACAAAGGACATTCACCACCAACACCTCACAGCCCTCACGGTTGCACCATCACAATCACCACCAGCCGCATATCACAAGCCCTCAAGGCTGTGGTAATTCCATTCCCTGGCAACATCAGTGTTTTCTAGGTTTTCATTCAGTTTTTAAGGGTTCTCACATAGAGAAGTTGTGCTACACAAAGCTAAGATCAAGGAGGAGAGATTCGGCCAGCACCATGGAGGAATCAACCTTGTGATTTTGGATCATAGTTTGGACGAGCCAAGAGGAGAAAATTGAGGATTAAAATCCAGCAACCATCAACTTTGGATTTGATTCTTTACTCTTATTCTCTTTGTTATTTAATCTATGTTGTCTCTTAATTATTTTATGGATATTATAGAGAAGATGTGTAACTAAATTTTCTATGAGGATTATGATGTAGTCCTACTATGACTATTTAGTGTTTAATGCATATTTAGTTTGATTTATGTTTATGGTTAATATTTGAACTTTGCTAGTCCCTAGCAAAGAAAAAACTAAAAACATACTCCTATAAAACCAAATACATTGATGAGGTTGCCTCAAAGATTGCATAATCATATTAATTAAAAAGTAATTTCCAAGTGATCATGCATCTCAACACCTTATCTTCTATTCAACACAATCATTACTTTCAAGCGTGTATGTGAAGATCTAATGATAAAGTCAATGTCATGAATAAATCTACATTAAATAGAGTTTGAAAATAAATACATGAACTACCATATGCTTAACATAATTAAATAGCTCTCCACTAATGTAGATCAATGCATTACCTTGAATCAATAGGACTTTAATGGCTTGTAATGTAAAGGGTAATGGTTTAGAAGAAAAAAAATGATAGGAAAATAAAAATTGAAAGAAAGAAAACTTATGAATAAAATGCTTATAAAACTTTTTGTTTTGTCCTTTTAAATACACTTTTCTTCCTCCCTTCCTTCAAACATCACAAAACAACTCTTTTTCACAACATTTTCTTTTTCTTTTTCACCTATGGTGAACATATATATATATATATATATATATATATATTCTTCCTTTAAACCCCCAAATTGTTATTCTTTATATACCTTGCTTGAACTTCTTTTTCAACATCAAAGATACATAATAGCCACCAACATCAACCACCCCCAAATTATCTTCTACTTCACTCCACCAAATACAAATTATAAGCATATATCCAATTTCAACATAAGCTCTCTTTGATAAATGTGTATAAATTAGGCATAAGAGGTAAGTCAATGTGGCTTAATGAATAAAAAGACTCTAATATGCAATCAATTATGCATCCTAAAAATGGCTCAAATAAGCTACTAACAAATAAATATTTCAAAGGTATGCTAGAAAGGCTCAATCTCAAAACAAAGATAGCCTAAATTATATTCAAAGTAATGCATCTCTCTAGGATTTTGCCTCAAGCAATAATTATGCAAGTTCTAGAGTTCACAAATAAATAATCACTCTAAATTAATGCAAATATTCTCCAAAATACAATCAAAAGCATGCATATTTAATAAAGTGCTCAAAATAATTTTGAAAGTAACAACATGTGAACTTAACTTTAGGAATTAGAGAATACACAAAAAAAATTCCACTACCTAAGAATTAATTTATTCACAATCATATTCTTATCATATGCTCATCAAAATATGCTGAAAAAACCCTAAAAACAAAAAATTTCAGCAACAAAAACGGTTTTTTTTTTAAATATTAAACTAAAAACTAAAAAAAAAAACTTCAAACAAAGAGAACCTACCCCCAAATTTAAGATGAACATAGTCCTCGATATTCAAAACAAAGAAAATTAAACATAATAAAAAGAATAAGGGTTAAGAAAGCTCCCCCATTTGATGAAATTTAGGTTTCTAAAACTCCCTTGAGCGATCACTCCCTTTATGCTTCTCCTTTGATATTCTCTTCTTTGACACCTAAAAAACACAAAACAAAACAACTAAAAAGAAATTAAAAATTAAAATTAAAAATACCTTTAAACTTTGGGTTGCCTCTCAAAAACTGCTTGTTTCAAGTCTTTAGCTTGACTTTCTTGTAGAGCTCATCTTGGTTTCTTCTTTGGGTTGCCTCCATTGTCTTGCAGCCTCAAAGATGATTTTTCTCTTGGATGTTTGAGTCTTTTAGACTTCATTGGTTCATACATGTAAAACTTTTTAATACTAGAACCATATCTTAACTTTAAAGTACCCTTGCAAACATCAATTTTAGCCTTGTTTGTAGCTAAAAAGGGCGTCCTAAAATAATTCCATTACTTTCATGAAATACTACAAAACCTACTAAGAAAAAAAACATGCCCACCTCCACTCTAGTATTCATGGCTATGCCCAAAGGTTGGATTTCACTTTGGTCGGCCATAATTACCGTCATAGTGATAGGTGTTAATTTCAAACCTAGTTTCCTTGCAATAGTATTATCCATAATATTTATAGAAGAACCCAAATCACATAAGCAATTAGACAATTCAGTTATACCAATGTTGCAAGTTATCTCAAACCTCCCTTTATCTTCCATAGTTTGAGTCATCCTTTCTTTACCTTCTCTTTTTATTAAAGAAGATTTATCCATATAAAAAATTTCTTTAATTAGGCCATCTTCACTTAGTAGTTCTAATGTTTTTTTTCTCTAAATTAATTCTAGTCCTACTAATATCTAAGAAAGGCCTACCAAAGATCAATGAAGCATTAGGATCTTTCATTTTTATGACTCTAAAATTCAGCACATACTCAAGAGATACTACCTTGATGCAAACATTCTCCAATATACCTTCCACTTTAACATGAGTGTTGTCGCCCAAAATAATATCTTCGTCGATTTCGATGAGCCATTTGTAACCTAAACTCATGAAAATAGAAAAAGGCATAATGTTAGTGGCAGCACCAAGATCACAAAAAGCATTAGAAAAATTAACATTTTTAATTTTGCAATCAAAAGTAAATTTTCCTAGATCTTGTAGTTTCTTTGGAAACTCTTGGCATTCTTCTTCTTTTTCTCTCTTCTTCCTTTCTTCTTCTAATCTCTTCCTTTCAGCCTCTATCTCTCTAAGATTCTCCATGAACAGTTTTTTATCAAAATAAGTGTATCCCTCATACACTTGATTAGGGCCATACATGGGATGAAAGTCGTCTTCACTAAAAGCACTACTTTCCTTGGATTCATCCCATGTTTTATCCATTATTTCACTAGTCTCTTCTTCAAAAATAAATTGGTTGGGCTGGTCTACCTCTTCACTATATTCACCATTATCATTAGAACCTATGATTTCCTTAGCACTTTCTTCAATTGGCTCATCCAATCCATAACATCTTTTGTGACTAGTTCGGCCACTACCTCCATTTTTGGACTAGTTTCTTCTTAATACCAATGCTGTCTCTTTTTTTACTATCATTTTTCCTTCATCCTCTTCATTATAGGTCCAGCTATCTTCACTTGGATCCTCTTCCTCAGACCATTGTTCTAATTCAGCCACAATTTCGGACAATGTTTGCTTGCTTTCCATCTTGGCCGATTCTACCTCTTTCTTTTCCTCCAAAATGGTTACTTCGGTTTTACCTTGAATTTCCTTATCTCTAGCACTTTGGGACTCCTTTTTGATTGGGGGATCTTCAAGCCTTTTTCCATTCCTTAGCTCCGTCACTTGGACAATTTCCTTTGGGTTAATTTCGGTTTGACTTGGAAAATTGCCCATAGGTCTTTTGATAGCTTGAGCGAGTTCCCTACTTGCATTCCTAGTCCTTTTATTGCTGCGTTTGTTTCCTGCATATGATCACTATAAGTTTCATTCATTTTAATCATAGCTTTCTCAAGTAAAGAAACATTATGAGATAAAGGTGGAGTTTGAGTTTGTGTGTGAGAATTTTTATTGAAATTTAAAGCTTGGAATTGTTGGTGTTGTTGAAATGGAACTTGATAGATCCCTTTTTGTTGTTGTCCTCCTTGGGTATTTGAGTTGTCTCTCTAAAAAAAGTTTGGATGGTACCTCCATCCTGGATTTTAAGTATTGAAAAAGGGATTGTTGTTGTTATTGCCTTGTTGGAAATTCCCTACAAAATTAACATCGTTAGTTTCATTAGAATTTCCTAAATGGAAATTTATGCTTTCATGATTATCCCCACAATATTCACAACAATTAGAATTAGAAATATTGGAAATATTATTATAATTGTTGGAACCCAAGGTTTCAAGTTGCTTTGTAAGCAATGCAACTTGACAACTTAATTTGTCTATCTTGTCCTTTTCATGGATAGCCATGGTCTTCTTTAGGTTTTGGCTCATTTCACTTGCCATGTGCGAGTTGTTGATTGCCATCTCCTCCAGTAGTTCTTATGCATCCTCTTGGGATTTATTTAATAAAGCACCACCTGCAGCAGCATCCACATTATTTCTTCTTAAATAATCCAACCCATTATAAAGCTAGATGCAAATTAAATTAAACTCAAAGTAAACACAAAAATAAAGTAAAAGCAAAAACTAAACAGCAACTAAAATAAATCAAAACAGCAAGCAAAAGCAAATCAAAACAGTAAGCAAAAAAAATGCAGTATTTTTTTTTTAAAATCCGGTTTTCAGATTTTTTTTTATTTTTTTTATAAAACCGAAAACACTAAGACCCTAAACACAAAAATTAAAAACTTATCGACTTCGATTTCCTCATTCTTCAAACTCGAATTGGATTGCTTTGGATCCAAGATTGCTCTCCAATTGTTGTTCTTTGTTGGCTAAAACCAAACCTAAACACAAAAAACAAAAACAAAAACAGAAATTAAATTAAAACAGTAATTTAATCAACAATAAATTCAAAATCAAAACTAGAAATAATTATTCCCCGGCAACGGCGTCAAAAAATTTTTGTGGTATATTTTAGATTAACTCGCAAGTGCACGAATCAACAAGTAATAAAGTGTATCGATCCCACGAGGAATAATGTCTCTAGTTATTGAAATTAAATAAATTGTAAATTAAACTTTGAAAATTAAAAGAGAGTTTTTTGAAAGATTGTTGTTGTGCAACCAAGCATGAATTAAGATGAAAGCAATAATAAAAACAAAAGCAAGACAGCAAGTAGTTTATCAAGATTTTAAGTAAACAAGGATTATGACTTCACCACTATTACTCCTATTTAGCCCTAATGCATTATAGATTCATAGGTCAACCCCCCTTTAACCACATAAGACTACAAGTTGATTTCTCAATGCATTCTAATCTAGCAAGCACAACGTATTTAATTATCCCTAATCTAAATTCAGAAATTTAAGCCCTAAGACAGGCAAACCTAATAAATCATGTTAAAGTTGTCACTAAGGCATCCAATATTTCTATAACCATGTATTTTATTGCCCATCCATAATTATATCTCTTATTTCTAAGTCAATATAAATACTTAATCAATCCACCTTTTCATGGAAGCATTAAGAACTACAATAACATATTAACCTTAAACATGAATCAAACTTAAATATGCATTAAACACTAAATATTTGTAATAGGGTTACATCATAATCCTCATAGAAAAATTAGCTACACATCATCCTTAAATTATCCATCAAATTAAAAAGAGATAACATAGTTTAAATAGCAAAGAAAATAAGAGTAAAGAGATCAAATCCAAAGTTGATGGCTACTGGATTCAGTTCTTCAATCTTCTCCTCTTGGTTTCTCCAAACTATGATCCAAGTCACAAGGTTGACTCCTCCAATGGCTGGCTGAATTTCCCTTGCACTAGGCTTTATGTATCACAATCTTACTATGAAATAACACTCAAAACTGAACATAAAACCTTAAATAATGCTACTGTTTTTCCATGAGAATGGAGAGAATAAGAACAAGGGTGTGCGGCTGGAGAGGAAGGATTGTTGCAGTGAGGCTGGTGGTGTGAATTCTCTCCTTTCCCTTCAAGAATGCATGGTATTTATACGGAATGTTTAGAAGAGGTTTAACCCTTAAACCCTTCTAAAACCTAGAGAATATAGGAGATAATATGTAAACTCAATCTCCAACTCCTATTTTCCCTAGAATAGCCGGCCACCTCAAGGATTTTAAAGTAAATTGTGTCTCATGTTCACACTAGAGATAAGGAAACATTCCTAATCTCTTTAGGAATCCAATTAATATGCAACTCTAATTCCTTTTAGTCTTGATATTATTCCAATTAATATAATTAGAATAATCTGACCTTCCATGTGGCATATGATGTGGAAAATTTCATACACATGGCTGAAGTGTGGTGACATGACAGTCCAATCATCAAAAGCATCCAAGTAAGCCAAAATACTTTCCTTTTATATCTTCCTTGACCACTAGGTAGATTCCAAGTACCTTTTAGATGACCAAATGGACTCCAAATTAATTTATTCTGGTTTCAAAAGTCATTTCTATGTCTTATCTTTCCAGGCATATCTTATTTGCACAATTTGGACACCGGGAAGACACTCAAATTCTAATTTTTCTAAGATGGTGTAAATCTGCTGCAACTGTTGGAAATATTGATTTTGTAAATCAAACTGGCACTGATTCACCAAACCATTTACAATGAAACTTCGTATAAATCCTAGTGAATAAGGAATCATTTGCAACTGGAATCACACAAAACTTCAAAGTGTGGTTCCAGATATAATTTTCTCAGTAAAAGTTGCGCAGAAATACAATAATTCCAGCATTTGTCTTTCTTTTACTGAAAATAGAAAAATATAGTAATTAAGTATTTTTCATCAACAATTAATCATAAACTAGCTTAAATTCAATATAAAAAGTGGCATAAAAACATTAACATTTTATGCCTATCAATATTTCATTGTAGTTCTTAATGCTTCCATGAAAAGGTGAATAGATAAAGTATTATATTGACTTAGAAATAAGAAATATAATATGGATGGACAATGAAATACATGGTTATAGAAATATTGCATGCCTTAGTGACAACTTTAACAAGATTTTATTGGGTTTGCATGTCTTATGGCTTAAATTTCGGTATTTAGATTAGAGATAATTAAATATCTTGTGCTTGCTAGATTAGAATGCATTGAGAAATCAATTTCTAGTCACTTGTGGTTAAAGGGGTTGTGTGAGTTAATTATATTGTTTTATTTCAGTTTTTCTTTTTAATTTTAGTTGGTGTTTCTGTTTTTCTGTTTTAAGTTACTATTTTAAATTTTTTCAGTTTGTTTCTTTTGTTTTATTTTATGACTCTTAATTCTGAACCTTATTTTTCTTAGAGAGATCTAAGGAGACTAAGGAGAGAAGAAGTTAGAGAGAATTTTATTTAGAAATACCAATAATAACATGGAAAACCAAGGTAACCCAGTAGTTTCTGAAGTTCCTAATAACCAAGGTTATAGGTCTATCAGGGATTATACTGCACCTAGAAGGGTTAAGGATATGTCATGTATTAGGAGACCACATATTGATGCACCTAGCTTTGAGGTCAAACCTATTACCATGTCTATGCTTAACAATTACTAATTTGGAGGGTTACCAAGTGAGGATCCTAACCAACATATATCAATTTCAGTGATGTATGTGAGTTAGTGAAGTATAATGGTATTACTGAGAACGCTGTCAAACTTAGGTTATTTCCATTTACCTTAAGGGATAGAGCCAAAAGTTGATTTCTATCTCTACCTCCTGGGAGTATTGTCACTTGGGATGATTTAGCCTTTAAGTTTCTAAACAAATTTTTCTCACCTATTAAAACCGCCAAGCTTAGGAATAAAGTTAGCACTTTTCACCAATTTGATGGAGAGTCTTTATATGAAGCTTGGGAAAGGCCTCGTGGAATCGATACAGATTTTCTTAAATAAAACCACTTTATTACTTGTTAATTCGTGCACTTGAGAGTTAATCAAAATTATACCACAATACCCTTACAATAGGCTAATGTGTTTCAGGATATTTTTATAATCTTGGAAGCTTTAATCTTCACCATTAATTTTAGGGCATCAAGAGAAGATCCAATGGTCATTGTTGTGACAATTGGCAGCTTGAAAAGACATTCAAGGATTGATGGCTAAGATTAAAAGAGAAAGATCCAATCGTTTTAATTTATCTTTAGTGAGGCACATATCATGTCACATGTTTCATTAAGGGTAAATTAGACTAATTATAATTCTTTCTAGAAGAAGTTAGAGAAAAGGAAAATTGTGGAGAACAAAAATAGTTAAAAATGTAGAACTCTTTTATTAGGCTAAAAAAAGTGTTTTGCAAGAGTCCACATTGAAAATAAAGAGAAAAAGAGGTCCCCAAGGCCCTATATATATAACTGCCTCTTCATTCAATTAAAAAGATATTATAAAACATTTAGATACAATTTTACTGAGCTTTTGAGAGACTTTTGAGGGGAGTTGTAGGAATATTAAGAGAGTAGGGTGGAGACCACTTTGGTTGAGTGACACAACCATTGGCTTCATTTTTTCTATTACATTCTCTTGGTTCCTTGTTTGCATGATTGATGGAATGAAGATCGCTTGACTACATCAAACTCATGGCTTCATTCTTTTCTTCCACTCTTTCTTTATTTTTTTATTTTTTTCTTTCAATCATGTCTTTTGTATTGATGATGATGTTTTATTTTTTACAATTATCAACTAACTTCATAGTTAGGGTTATGGATTAAGCCCTTGTTATGAAGATTTACTTTTATTATGCAAGAATTTTTTTGGAGATTTTTGAATGATATTTTGAGAATTTATGTTTTCTAATAATTAAATCAACTATCTAGGACCTAAATTCTCATAATTAAATTATGAATGATTCAAGCAATATGATTTAGGTTGTATTCTAGTTCATTAGATAGTTTACACTTTTAAGCCCACCATGTTAGTAAAGGTGCCAAGAATCTTAATCAAAAACTCAATGGAAACGCATAACTTTAGGGTCTAAATAAAGGAGTTTACTACTAGTTGAAATAGATACTAGTTGCTAGTGTGTTTGCACTGATTGAGCTTGGCTGAATTATTAAATACTCTTATCATTATATTCTTGCATAATAATTAGTAAATTGGATTAACTAGTGTGAATTCCATAGCCCTTGTTCATCATTATTGATTGAAACTAATTAAAATTTGCTTTATACTCTTCTTTGCTTTTATTTAAGTTGCTTTGTTAGTTTAGTTTTTAATTTAATTGCAAGATACAAAAACAAATTTGGGTGTTCAACTTAGTATTTAGATTTAATTGGAATAAGTAATCCAAAATTTCTTTGGGTACTATACTTGGTTTACTTTTAAAGCCACTTTATTATTACTTAAAAATGACTTATATACTTGAGAGTTGATTTTACCATAACATCTAGCTTGTCATTTTTCCAACCCGAGGTTAGCATGTCGCTTTTCCAATCCGAGGTTGGCTTGTCGCTTTCTGAGGCTAAATTTTGTGTGAGGCAATCAATTAGAAATTTGAAACGCATTGATTTGAGTTCAATTTTTTCCCGATTTCTTGGCAAAAATCTAAGAGTGCCATGGATATGCATTAATTGTTAGATAATATTTAAGAGATTTGGATAGTAATTACCTTCTCACTTATTAGAATTTGAAAAGTCTTTAATAATTATCCTCTCGTGGATTGGAATAGTATGTTGCTCTCATCTCTTTGATCTTAACCTTGGGTTTAAGATCTTGGTTATTACTGCCATTTATAAATAGTTGGCGTCATTGGCTTGCTTCGTCAAGTTTTCATTTCTTCATTTCAATCCTCAACATTTGAATGCCATGAAATCATCATCACTGGTATCTCTGTTACCTTTGTTTATTTTTAACAAAGGTTTTGATGGTGATTCCAGTGCTGATGGTTTCATTGTTTTCTGTCAGTTGACTGCTTTCTCTTTCTTTGGTACTAGTGATGATGATTTCAGGTTACTATTTGCCACTTTGGTGCAAAATTACAACCCTTCGAGGGATAAGTTTGAGGAAACATGTACAACTGACCCATGCTTATTCCTCCATTGCCCAATGATTTTGATGGCGAGGCTCGTCACTGAGCTTGAGCTTCGCTTGGATCATTGGCTTCTTTCTTCTTCTAATACCAGTGACAATGATTTAAGATTGTTACTTTCCACTTCAAGGAAAGGAAACAATTTCTCATAGGGTAACTTTGGAGAAACATGTGCATATGACCCTTGTTTACTCCACCATCACCTTTTTGGTCTTTATCATCATCAAGTGGTTCTTGCACTCCCAAGTGGGTATAACTCCCTTAAATTTTGTCTTTGAACCATCTGTGGATGATTTCGATGATGGTCATCTCCTTTTTCTCTCTCCTAGATCAAGGGGCCGAACCTTCTTCTAGAGATGAGACGAGGTAGTCCCAAGGCATCTTTGACTAGAAGATCCCAATAGACTTTGCAAATTCTGAGAAGACTTCATTGCCTGATAAGATGGTTCCGAGATGACTGCATAGAAAACTTTTCGTTATTTTGTATGTTGAGAATTGTTATTGATTCTGAATTTAAGGGACTTTTGCAATTCCTTAATGAATAAAATAAATGTTATTTGAATAGTTGACTTTATTGATATAAATGAATATTGAATATTTAAAAGAAAAAATTTGCACGATAAACTCTTAAATTTTTTGCAATGCAGCTTTTTCATATGCTTGTTCCCTCCATATATTTCAATTTTTACGCTTTGGGTCGCACTATTTCTTTAATTTGATACGATCCTTCTCAAATTTGGCTGACTTTCTCAGTGTTGAATTCTTGATTATTTTGGAATACTTTTCTCAACACGCAGTCTTTGACTTGGAATTTTCGTAGCTTCACTATTTTATTGTAATGATGAGCTGCAATTTGTTTATTTTGTTGATATTGCCCGAGTTTGATTATTGTAGCTTCCCGAGCTTCCTCTACTTTGTCTAATGTTTGTAGCATCAGTTGGTCATTCTGTTGTCTGAGGTTTCACTTGTTTTGGCTATCTTGACTTAAATTTCTACATGCAAAATTGCTTCAGCACCATAGTCAAGCAAAAATAGGGTTGGCCCTGTTAGGGCTCGGACTGTTGTTTTGTATGCCCATTGAACTCTGGGTAGTTCCTCTGCCCATCTTCCTTTTTCCCTTTCTAGTCACTTCTTCAGTGTAGAAATTATTGTTTTGTTTGATGCTTCGGCTTTTCCCTATGGGTGCCTCTGTGTTGAAAAGTTCAAGCTAATCTTCCATTCCTTGCAAAAATTTGTGAGCTTGATGCTGAGGAACTAGGATCAATTGTCTAAAGTTATTACCCTCGGTAGACCGAAATGGAATATTATAAACTTCAAGCCAAATTGGATTAGATTCATGTCCTTGATTGCAGCATATGACTCTGCCTCTATTCATTTTGAAAAGTAATATGTGGCCACCAAGATAAACTTTTCCTGAGCTGGTGCCTGAGGTAACGGACCTATGATGTCAAACTCCCATTGGATAAATAGCCATGGGCTTGATACGGTAGACAGCTCATTCGTAGGTAGGTGATGCATTGGTGCGAATTTTGGCACTTGTTGTATTCTCTCACATATCTTTCTGAATCTCTAAGTATAGTCGCCAATAGTAGCCGTGAAGTATGAATCGTCTCGATATGGATCTTTAGCTGGAGTGATTTCTGCAGAGGCCTTCATACATCTTGGCCATTACTCTAAGGGCATTCTCAGGCCTGAGACATCTCATCAATGGTCCTATGTAAGATCTTTTGTATAGTTCTTCATCCAGCAAACAATATCTAGCCGCTTTTATCCTGATTTTTCTTGCTTTAGATTTATCGACTAGAAAGGTTCCTTTCTAGACATGCTAGAGAAATAGTTTGATCCAGTTGTTCATTCCTTGATTCACTTTCAAGACATGTTGCTTTTTTTCTTTTGTTATACACATTTCTGATAGGATCTCTATTGGAATAGTTTATTTGTGACTAGATTTGACAAAAGATGTGATGTTTTTTAGGGCATCGACATGGCAATTATGCTCCCTCGAAAGTAGGTTTATCTCAATCTTTTTGAACACCTTAATTAGCTATTTTACCATCTCCGACTATGCCGCCATAACCAGGTTGGTAGCTGTAAAGCTTCCATTGACATGGTTGACAATTAATGCGAAGTCTCTAAAACACTGACACAACTTATGCCTTGAACTTCTAAGCTAATCCAGTCCCTGCTATCAATGCCTCGTACTTTGCTTCGTTGTTTGAAGTTTTGAATTTGGATCAAAGGGAATGCTCAATCCATTCTCTTCTTGGACTTTTCTAAAGGATGCCAACTCCTGCACTGTTGTGGTGAAAATTAAATAACTCGCAAGTGCACGAATCTACAAGTCATAAAGTGGCTTTTCAGAGAAAAATGAATATCGATCTCACGAAGAATAATGTTTCTAGTGATGAAAATAAATTCTATTGCCAATTAAAACTAGAAAAGTAAAAGAGTAATTATTTGATTAGTTGATTTTGTGAAGAAAGCAAGAATTTAATAGAAAGAAAAATAAGAAAGCAATGTAAGACAACAAAAGTAATAAAACAAAGGTTCAAAATATTGATGGAACAAAGATTATGATTTCACCACTATTAATCATATTTAGTTTCTAAGCATGATAAATTCACTAGGTTAACCTCCCCTTGACCAAAGTAACTAGAAGTTGACTCAATGCATTCTAGTTTAGCAAGCACAATGTATTTAATTATTCTTAATCTATACATCGAAATTTAAGCCCTAAGACACGCAAATTCAATAAGCTCTTGTCAAAGTTGTCACGAAAGTATGCAATATTTCTATTCCCATGTATTTTATTACCCTTCCATATAATATTTTTGATTCCTAAACCAATATAATACTAGATCTATTCACTTATTCATGAAAGCATTAAGAACTACAATGAAATATTAACTATGAATCATAAACTAATTAATCATGCATTCAAAACTAAATATTCATAATAGAGCTACATCATAATCTTCATAAATGTTTAGTTACTCATGTTCTTAGAAATAGCCATCTATAAATCAAAATAAAATATATTATGAATGACAAAAAGAAGAAGAAAAGAGAAAACAAATCCAAAGCTTGTGGTTGCCAAATTCCCCCTCTTGTTCTTCCTTCAATTGCTTCTTCAAATATGCTTCCAAGCCAATATTGAATTCTTCCATAGCTGCTCGCCAAATTTCTCCCTTCTCTAAATCCTTGTTGTAGCCAAAATTATCCTTCTCTAAACCTCTAAAATTGCATCTAAAATAGAATGAAAAATAATCTAAAAAGAACTAAAAATAATGTAGAAAAGATGACCTCTTTAAAACTCTAAGGTGTAGGGTATTTATAGGAAAAGAATGCTAGTAGAGCTAGGAAAAACTTTAGAGTTAGAACTTTACCCTAATACTAATTTTCAAAGATAATAGGAAACAAAATATTAAATAAAAATCAAATCTCCCTATTATATCTCACATGACCGGCCCTATGAGAATGAATAAGTCATTGGTGCCCTTAAAATGATGTCACACTCTCAATTAGATTAAGAAAGTAATCCATATCTCCTTAGTAATTTAATCTCTTTCTAATTATAATTCCTTCTCCAATTTATATTATTGGAATAATCTGAACTTTCCAAATGGCAAGTGATGTGGTAATAATAACACACCTGGCTGGAGAGTGATGATGTGGCTATCCCAATCATCCATGCATAGGTGGCACCATAGTTGGCAAAGACACTTCCCTTTATATTTTCAATGTTTATCAAGCAGATTCCAAGTACACTTTGGATGACCGAATGAAATCCGAATTCATTTATTTCAGTTGAAAAAGTTAGGTCTATGTCTTAACTTTCTATAAATATCTCAACCACACAGAATAGACACTGGGAAGGCACTTGAATGTCAATTTTCCCAAATGAGTGTAAGTTAGTTGCAACTGCTAAAAATGTTCATCTTCAAAATCAAACTAGTATTGATTGGCTAATCCAACTGCAATGAAACTTTACCAACTTTAACCTTAATGAATCATGAATCATTATCAACTAGAATCTGACATAAATTCTATGAGTTTCTCCAGATATGATTATTCAGTAAAGATTGCACAGAAAATACATCAATTCCAGCATTTGTTCTTCTTCATGTAAAAATAGAAAAACACAACAATTTAATATTTTTCATTATCAATTAATACAAAACTAAAAAAAAATCAAACATAAAATATGGCATTAAAAAGTATCTTTTTATGTCTATCATGCACTCTTTTCATTTGAAGAGCCGTCAACAAATAGATTCTATACTTCAATCGGTATATGTTCTTCAAACTCTTGTTGAATGAATACAGAAAATTCTGCTATGAAATCTACCAAAACTTGAGACTCATTTGTTGTTCTTGGCACGTATATGATGTCATACCCTCCTAGCTATGCTACCCATGCAATAGTTCTTCTGTTCAGATCTAGTTTATGAAGTACAGATCAGATCAAATGGGATGTGACCACCTCTACTATATGGCTCTCAAAATATGGTTTTAGTTTTCATACGGTTGTTACGAGTGCAAGGATTAGCTTCTCCAATATCATATACCTAAACTTAGCATCTAGCAAGGTTTTGCTAACAAAGTATATAAGATATTGCATTTTACCTTCGCTTTTGGTCAGCACCGAGCTAACTGCTTTGTCTAAGACAACTAAGTAGAGTTGCAGGATGTTGCATGGATCATGCTTTACTAGGTGTGGTGGTGACCCAAGATGATCTTTTGATTCTTTGAAAGTTGCTTCGCAATCCCCCATCCACTTGAAGTCTTTGCAACCCTTTAGAATATTGAAGAATTTGTGACATTTGTCCGAAGATTGCAAAATGAAATGGCTAAAAGCCACGATCTTTCCATTTAGCTTCATGACTTCCTTTAATTTTTCCAATGACATGGCATATCTATCAAAGATTTGAATTGACTTGGATTAGCATATATTCCTCTTTGTGTTATGACATGCCCTAGGAACAACCCTACAGTGACTCCAAAAGTACATTTATTTGGATTTAGCTTACCCATACATTTCTATTATGTCAAAGATTTGCCTCAGGTGTTCCAGGTGGTCTTCTGCTTTGACCAATTTCACTAGCATGTCATCAATGTAGACATCCATGGTTTTGCCAATTTGTTCCTTGAACATCTTGTTAACTAGCCTCTACTATGTGGCGTAAGCATTTTTTAGTCTGAATGGCATCATCTTGTAATAGTAGATTCATCTTTTCATCATAAATGGAGTCTTTTCTTGATCATCTGGGTGCTTGAGGATTTGATTGTATCCCGAGTAAGTGTCCAAAATGCTCATTAGTTTGTGAACAACCGTGGCATCCACTAGAATGTCAATCATTGGTAGTGGAAAGCTGTCTTTTGGGAAAGTTTTGTTAAGATTTGTGAAGTTTATGTACACTCTTGGCTTCACGTTCTTTTTCTTTACTACCATGGCATTGGTAAACCAGTCTGGGTACTGAACTTCTCTTATCAGGCTGTTGCTTTCTAGTATTTCCACTTCTTCATTAACCATTTGATTTCTTTCAGGGCCAAATTTTCTTCTCCTTTGCTTGACTGGATTGAACTCAGGATCAACATTAAGCTTATGGGTTACTGCCTCGGGGTCTATCCCTAGCATGTCAAATATATCCTAGGCAAAGCAGTGATTCCTTTCCTTTAAAAATGCTAAGAGCATCTGCTTCGTCTCGGTATCTAGCTTAGTGTCGATGCAAATTTTCTGCTCAGGTTTTTCCTTTTCCAAAACTACCTCCTCGATAAATTTCTGAGCCTTTTCTGCTAATACCTTGAAGATGTCTAGACTCGGTAATTGCTCTTTGTATTCATAACTTTTCCCTTTTAAAGTTGAGATGTATCATGAACAGATATAGACTTGGTCACTTCTGATCTTCTCAATTTTCTCACACATAGGAAAGATGATCATCTTATGATAAGTGTAGCCATAGCCTTCCTAGAATTATGTTGTAGGCTTAATCGACATCTATGACCATCATTTTGGAATAAACAGACGTCGTGGGTCTCAATTGGCAAATTCATTTTTCAAATGACTCGACTGTTTCACCATTAAAACGAACCAAATTCATTACTCCTACCTTTTGGATGTTGCTGAGATCCCAACCCATGCTTTGCAAGGTTTCTTTGAAGATTAGATCGACTGAACTTCTTGTGTTGACCATGATTCTATTACCAGCTAAATTACTAGAGCATCATCGTGTTGGAAATTAACATATGCTTCTGTGAAAATGATATCTAGAATTTGAAATAATAGTTTAGGAATTTTTCTATTATTTACCTTGATTGAAATCACTTCAGCCAATTTGATATGATGATTTCAGGTTGTCATGGTGTCTCATCCACTGGCGAATCCTCTGTGTTTGACTGGTACCTCTCCATCATACTTTTTCTTTCCTTCTGTTCTTTTTCTTGGTGAAGCTTTTCGGTCTCCACCTTTTTTGGCTTTCTCGGAAGGAATGAAATCTTTCAAATATCCTCTTTTAATTAAAGATTCGATCTCCCATCTCAACTACTAGCATTTTATTATAACATGCCCAAATTCGTTGTGGAAGGCACAAAACTTCTTATTGTCTCGGTTCTGGGGTCCAAGACCATCTTCTTTGGCCACCTGACGTAATCTTTGTTCTCAAAATGCTTGACCATTATATCTGGAGTTATCCTCATATAGTAAAACTTGAATAGTGAGTCAACGCTTCGGCGTTGAGATCTGGTGGATTTTCCATTGCTTGCCTTGGCCTTGGAGTTGTGCGTGGTTCTGCTACCTCCATTATCGTTTTTCCCTTGTTGGTTAATTTCGAATTTTCTCTCTTTTCCAACCTCTAATCTTTTTCAAGCTTTATATATTTGGTAGCCAGCGAAATTCAATTTATCATGGTCTCGGGCTCAGTTTTTGTGAGAGAATCATACAATAGGTTCGGTTGAGACCTTTCTAGAAAGCTTCGACAACGATCGAGTCATTGCAATTTAAGATTTCTATGTTCTCTCTGTTAAAGCGTGATTATAAGCTTCAAGAGATTCGGATTTACCTTAGATTATGGTGAAGATATGGTTGGCCACCTTCCTGATTTTGATGTTGGATGCAAACTATACTCTGAATTGGTTGACCAATTCCTCAAAGGAATTAAATAATTCGGATTCCAAGCTATCGAACCAAGTGATAACAGCTCTTTTTAGGCTTGTGGGAAATAACTGCTTTCTTTTTTTTCCTGCGGGAGACTAACTAAACACATGGTGTGTTGGTAAACTGTCAAGTGCTCCATTGGATTGATTATTCCATCATATAGATTGAACTTCAAAGTTGTAAATCTTGAAGGGAGGTTGGTGTCGGAAATCCTTTGACTTAGTGGTAACTAGATTAGGTTGGTGGTCCATCTATGATCAATTTGTTGTGTGATGTCCTTCCTATGCTTTAATTTTTCCTTGATTATCTGCTTCAAGTCATCAGTTGTGTGACGAAGTTTATTCTCATGCCCTCAGTTATAGCGAGAATTCTCTTCCTAGTCCATTCCATGGCTGATTTTTGAATCACCTTGCCCAAAGCATGCATATATTATTTTTCATCTTTTCTCTCTGTGCAGGACTCCGATTTTGTTATTCATTCGAATAAGAATAGAGTTTTGGCTTTCCTCTCGTGAATCATCTTTCTTTATGTTTGATCCAGAATGGAGATTTCCAAATTTGCCAAGGGTGTTGGCTCGTTCTTGTGATTGGATTCTTTTGCATAACTTTTTATTCATTTTTCTTATCTATGCCATTTGAGCTTATAACACTTCTACCTATGTTTGAAAAGAAACAATTTGCTCCTCTTGAGATATTGGTTCTTCAAGGATACTAAGAAGAACGACTTCGTAGTTTTGAGTTGACATTGTGGTTGATTTGTTTCTGATTTCAACCTATACTATTGCCCTTTTCTTGGTGTGCCAAATCGTTGATGCCAAAAATTGCACCGCCGCATGGATCCTTGAAATTGGATGATATCTACAAAACAATAGGGACATAAAATACCTTGGGGCACTAGTGTTGTACCTGTCAAAGGCTCTTCGACACTCAAGTCAGTGATTGAAAAATAGCATGATAGAATAACAGAGTGAATACAAAGAATTCAGTTATTTTTTAATATGGTGAAAGGTAACTTTCCATTTTACCTTTTGAGGTACTTATAGAAATCTTACTCGCTTGATTTTAGCGAAGAATCTGCATGTAGCTGATTTTGTGTGATTTGATTATCTTTCTTGATTTGGTTGTTTGTTTTTTATTTTGTTTGTTGCTAATTGATTGTACCATTAGAATCTCTTTTCATTTTACTTGGCGATGATATCTCTCATTGGCAGTTAACAATGTTATAATCCCGAGTCAACTTTTTGGCCGAGCCAAAGCGTTTATTTGGTAATCTGGAAGCCGAGTCCGAATAGTCCAAGACTGAGAATTTTTTGTGCCCACAACTTAATGGGTTTTCCTTGTTGGTTGCCATGTCATCAAGCTTATCTGGCATAGTGATGATTTATACCTGTACAATAATGATAATGATGATGACGATGATGATGATTTTGTTGTTGTTGTTGTTGTTGCTACTTTGTGTAGGTTATATATAAGATGTAGGATCGTTGAATAATAATCTATCATATTATTTTAACCTAATAATAAAGAATAGAAGATTGACACAATCAATTTCATAGTTGTCTCATGTCAACTTATTTACTATTTTGCAGGTTCCATAATTATCAGAAATCCATGGAAAAAAATTCTAATAAGATTATGATGAATGATTTATTCTAAACTATATTATTGCATGCTAATGAATGATATTTAGAGGAACAATCAATTTATCAACTGTGTTTATGTGTGATTATTTCATACTATGTTTATTGGGATAAATGCATTTTAGTACCATGTAATTTGATAAACTTGCACATTAGACCTTTAAGTTTCAAATGTAACACACTAAGTCTCTAATTTACATGTTATGCCACATTAGACCCTCAAGCTTCAAGTGTATCATATTAAGCTTTCAATTTATATTATATGTCACATTAGGCCCTCAAATTTCAAATGTAACACTTTAAGCTTCTAATTTACATTTTTTTGCCAATTTTTAAAAATATAAATAAAAAATCATCTAATTTTCTTTTTATTTAAAACTTTTTATTCCATCCTAAATTGCTAAAAAAAATTATCCTGAATTTTTTTATCCTATATATTTTTCATCATGATATTTTTTTATCCTAAATTGCTAAAAAATTATCATGAAAATTTATTTAATCCTATATTTTTTCATCATGAAATTTTTTTTTCTTTTAGGATGAATAAATTTTTTTGGAGGAATAAAAAATAAATTTTTTAAATATTTTAGAAAATTGGTAAAAGAAAAGAGTTTAGAGTTATTATACTGCATTTAATATATTCTGTTACATTTAATTTAAATCGACTAAATTGTAATTTTTTACAAAGTAGAAAGTATTAAATGTTTAAATTAATTGTAGTGCTTTTTATTTAAAAATAAATAAAAATTCTAGAAGGTTTTCAAGTACATTAATTGTTTATTGTTGAATAAAATATAAATTGAAAGATTAATGTGACAAGTTTAAAATTTGAAAGCCTAATGTGACATAAAATGTAAATTGAAAACTTAATGTGATACACTTGAATCTTGAAGGCTTAATGTGGCATAAAATGTAAATTTGAGGCTTAATGTGATACATTTGAAACTTGAAGGTCTAATGTGCAAGTTTAGCAAACTACAGAGTACTAAAATGCATTTATCCCATGTTTATTAAAATCCAACACTCCTCCCATACTAAACATAAGGAATCGGGTTTTTGCTTGATTGAATTTTCTTTTTAGGAAACTAAATTTTTTTGTTCGATTATCATTGACCGAGCTATTTTAAATTGTTTGGTATTATATTGACTACTTAACAATTTAAAAATATTCATCGTAAATTGTTGAAATGTTCGACACTTTGTGATTGAATATGCTTGAAATTTTCAGTACTTTAGGACTAAACTTATCTAAAATATTTGATCATGAAATTTTTTTATAATTGAGGTGAAATTCTAGTTCGAATTTATTCAACTCTTAAATGAATAAGTAAAATCAAAAGAATACCAATTTATTTACCTATTTTATGTAGAAACCGATATGACAATTGATATCATAACATATTTTATTAATTTAATTGGATTAATTTTTTTGGATGAATATATTGATTCCACCATGAGAGTTGATAAACAAGTTAGTGTCCATACCATTACTATTTTCCTTTTCGTTTCCNNNNCCCCCCCCCCCCCCCCCCACACCCATATATAATCCAAAGACACCTTTACAAAGGGAGAAATGGGGTTTCCCATGTTTTATGTTTTTAAACTAGGTACTATTAGGAAAAAATTTAGCAAAGAGTAACTAACCAAGAATATTGCCAAACTAGTCTATATGCCTTCTGATAATCTGATTCAGTAAGTTTCATTGTTGACCTGCCAAACTTCTTTGTTCTAGATTCAATTAAAACTAATAATAAATTTAAATGATATAAAACTCTCTTCTTATAGCTCAGTGTAGGTGCATGCCAAACTAAGCCAAATGGTTTGGGTTTGAAATGTCCCAAAAACCATTTGGAAAAAAATGGAAACTAATTAAAGCCATGAGGTAAAATTGCAATTCTTCATTAGGAATATTCTTTTACGATATTCCAATTGGAACACATAAACGATGAGGATAACAGGAAATTGAGCCACTGGATTACTCGGTCCACGCCAGCTCTTGATTAATAATGAAGATTTAACAATAATTGATGAACATTGTCATTTATCACTCATGATGAAAAAAAAATAGATATACTTAACTATTTGGTGCTAACCTCATGTCATAATATTCTATTAAATCTTGTCATTTGTCCTATTTCTATTGGTAACTATATTTTTGTATTTCTAAATTTCCCACTAAACCATAGCTTACAAAAATAGAATTAATAAAAAAGAGCGGTGGTTGAGAACTAATAAGAACATTCATTATTTTATTTTTTATTTGAAAGCGTATCATTATTTTATGCTGATTGAGAATAATGTAGATAATGAATATTATTTATTTAAAAATGTGTATGTATATATATACGTATTAATATATGAAAGTTAATATTGTGTTATTTTCACTACTAACCGACCAAGAAAAAGAAATGCCCAAACAAACTTGGTGGCTTTCCTCTGAGACACCGTATTAGTGCATGATTGATCACCCAAAAACTTCATGATATTTTATCCTCTCCTCCAAAGAGAGGATTCCAAACCCTTGGATCATAGAGAAAACCCAACTCATTAATACGTAAACATATTTCCATTTAGCAAAAGTCCCACCTTCCTTTGCAGATTAAGCCAGAAACTTAATCAACAAACAGCTAATACTTCACCTACTAATTTTCCTAGAAAAGGGCAATAAAGCAATGAGGTAGGGACAAGATAATGTAAATTAACACTTCAGCCAACCATATATGAACATGAACCTTTTAAAAAGCAAGGAATCCCAAGCCCTATTGGCCTACTTTTTATTTCTTTTTCTTTTTCTCTCTTTTATTTTTATTTTTTCTAATTTCAGTTTTTGTTTAATTATACTCTCCCATCAGCAACTACTTGAAAAAGATAATGAATAATATGCATCATCTAACTCTTCACTATTTTTTATACAACAGCACCGCACTGAAAGCCAAAGCTCCTATAGTGTTCTTTTAGGTTTGTCAATAATTTCATGTACAACAGCTATTAATTATAGTACTAATTAATGTATCTTATCGAAACTCTTGTAATTTTTTAGTACGTTGTGGATAAGAATGCTTGAATAAAGCCACCACATATGGGTTTGTAAAATATTTGTCAAAAGTTAATTTATAAGCTCAGTGATTTGATAGAAAGAAATATACATTAGAACTTTGAAGAAGGCACTTGTTCCAATAATATTAAATTTTATACAATATTATATTTATGTATATATATATACACACACACATAGAGAGAGAGAGTGTGTGTGTGTGTGTTTCTTTTTCTTTTCTTTTTTCTTTTTTTTTGCTAGGAGAGAGAGAGAGAGAATTATACATTTCAAAATTATGGCTTCTAATTTAATTCAAGCTTTATTTTTATCTAAGCTATTATATAAGGTCATTTATATCCACTCCTCTATTCATTTTTCCACTTTAAAGTTAATTTTGAGAACCATAATTCACTAAACAACTTATTACTAATTAACTATAGTGATGACTAGAAAAAATGTAACCTTCGACATAATTCTAGTCCTGTTTTTTGGTCAAGTAGCTTAAAATTGTTTGTTTGTCTTTTTTTTTTATAATATATAATTGTTTGTTTGTCTATTTCAATCAAAGAGCTCTATATAAATTCAAAGGCACTGTCAGAAAGAAATTAATTCTACATGAAACAACTTAGTAGCCTATTCTTTTCCGGCTGAGAATAAACAACAACTAGTCATGAAATGACTTGAACCTACTCGGTAAAGTGGAAGATGCCTTTTGGATAATTATCTTCTTTTTTTCAACTCAATTAAGACTTGGCATCAAATAGGATGGTTATCGAGAGTACTAGAAAAACACACACAACCCATTGTTTACAAGCTTCACGTGGATGATAAACATTTATAACCCATTGAACACTAAAATATTTATCAACAAAAACAAAAACCATTGAACAGAGAGAGTTTAATTTAAAAATAAAAAGATAATAATACTAAAAAAGGAGAAAGACAGTACAATTACAATACAACGGCAAATAAATACATGGAAAATTCAAAGCAAAGACAAGAAGGGATACAAAAGACACCCCTGCCCACAGGCATGTACTTATCTACAGTTCCATGGCCCTCCATGAGAGATCACAAAAGCAGATTAAATGCTGAAGGGACACCCTCTCATACAGAATTGCACTCCTCAATGCTGTTATTTCATTTTTTTAGAAAAGACCATTTACGTAATACTTTTTCAAACCCATATTCAAGCTTAATTAATTCATTAAGCATTGCTCCTAAAGGATCCCAGAGCTTTAATGGCTGCTGCCCTTAGAATGAATTGGTGGTAGAATGCAGCAACGGCAGCTCCAATGAATGGTCCCACCCAGAAGATCCACTGAAATTAATCACCAAATCAATATTAACTCATCAATATACCATATACGCAATATATACATTTATATAATATCTTTACAATGTGTTCATTTGCAAGTTAAGAAATGTACAGATACATATCAAATAAAAATGTTATCTGAACAAAATTATTAAATATAATTTTTAATAATTTATATTTTCATAATTTATATAATTTAATTTTATATATATTTATATGCTATATATAATTAAATTTAATATATATTTAAATATATTTAATTTAATATATAGAATTTTATAATATAGAATAGAAATATAGAATTAAAAAAATGTATATTCACAGCTTCAAAATTTACAAATATTTATACCATATAATATATATATATTTATATATCTAAAAGAAAATTGTGACAGATATAATATATCATCCGAATTGTATTTAATCAGTATTTTATAATTTGATGGTGATGGGTGACATTCCCCACTTCATAGTGGGCATCCAAATTATATATAATTTATAGGATATATTACTTTTGAATTACATATATAAATTAAGGCATAAATGTCAACCACTCCAAATTATAGATATACAATTCTACATAACTGTTCATAAATGTCTATCACCCCGATTACATGTAAATCGGATCATAGATCCCTAAATAAGATTATTATCGGGTCGGATGGATGATCATATATAAAAGGCAAAAATTTTAAAAAATATATATATATGTTATTATGGAAAATGGAAAGAACACACATACTTGGTCATCCCAGGCCTTCTCTTGGTTGTAGATAACAGCGGCTCCAAAACTCCTAGCCGGGTTGATGCCAGTTCCGGTGATTGGAATGGTGGCAAGGTGAACCATGAACACTGCAAATCCAATTGGAAGTGGTGCCAATACCTTCATTCAAAAATATAAAAAATAAAAAATCCAATTAAACCCAGTTAGTTAATTTCACGCAGTAAAAACCCCAACTATGTGCTTAAATATTATAAAAACCCAAATCTCTTTGCTTACAGGAACATGGGAGTCTCTTGCGTTCCTCTTAGGATCAGTAGCAGAGAAGACTGTATAGACAAGAACAAAGGTCCCAATAATCTCAGCACCCAATCCAGTTCCCTTGTTGTATCCAGCTGCTAGCTCATTAGCTCCACCACCATATCTGTTATAGTACGATTTCTGGAAAGCCTTCACCAACCCAACACCGCAGATAGCCCCCAAGCACTGTGCTACCATGTACAAAACCGCCCTGATTAGCGACACCTTGCGCCCCAAGAACAGTCCGAATGTCACAGCCGGGTTGATATGCCCTCCTGCCAAATCGCTCACAATTCCAAGTTCAACAGCAAAGAGATAGACAGAGAAGATGAAGAAGAAGATAACGTGTTTGTGAAAAATACTGAGAGAAAAATCAAACCTACCAGAGATTCCGGCTGTGCAGTAAACAAGGATGAAGATCATGCCCCCGAAAGCCCAAGCGATGCCGAGAATTCCAACGCCGCCGCACTCGTCCACGTCCGCCTTGTTGGGATCAGTCTGGCTCTTGTACCCAATCACGGTTAGAACCGTGATGTAAAGGAAGAGAAGCGTGGCTATGAACTCGGCTATGAGAGCTCTGTAAAAGGACCACTGCGTCAGCTCCGTGGCGTCGAACAGAGGCGCCGGAGGAGGGTCGTGGTAGTCCTTGGCGGAGAATTCTCCGCCCTCGGTGACCTCCACGTCCTTCGTCATCTTCTTTCGCAGGAAGTGTTTGAGAAATGAAAGTTGAGACCCTGCTCTTTAGTCTTTACAGAGTTGGAGGAGTTTAATGTATTTTTAATTTCAATGTGTGGATGAAGAGGTGGAAGGGGAGGGGGGGTATTTATGGGGTCACAGAGAAAGAAATGGGACAAATAATAATTAAAAAGAGATTGTTTAATTTATTATGCAAATGACGATTATTTACACTATAATATAATCATAATAATATTTTTCTTGCCGCCCATGTAGCTTGATATCGCTTGCATGGGACCCTCCATGTCCTCCAACGGCTATTGAAACCTTTTTTTTCTAATCAAATTTTTTATGTTCCATGTGTGATTTAGATCAACGGATATATTTCACTAACTACAAGTCTAAAATAGTTAATCTTAACGGCGTCTAATAATTATTGCAATGGAGTTCCAAGTTCCTTCACTTTTCTGTTTCCTTTTCTTTTCTTGCGGGTACTTGAGACCTAAGAAGCATTTACTTCACCAACTTTTTTTTCCTTCTTCCTTTTCCCGAAAATAATCTCATAATAAATGGAATTCCATTATTCGTTTGTTAGATTGTACTATATACTTTTAAAATTTTATGTGAAATTTAAAATAGCCCCGAACATTCTAACATCCCAAATAAGTGATAGACTCAGGCACAACAGTGATCCATATTACCAACGATTCATAAATCACGCAAAACATCATATGAAATCTAAAAACTGTTTATAGATCATATCTAATTATAAATGGTTTGTTTCATAATCATATGACTTGTACAAATGATGTATACAAGTTTTATTTTTCCAAAGGAGCTCAAATTTTTTAACCCTGAAGAACATTCAAATTCATGACAAATGAAAAACAATATAATGCATGTACCAATGAAAAAGAAGGAGAGAAATTTTTGTTTTTACTAATTTTTGCATACGTTGAAAAAAAATTTATAAAGTAGTGTCTCTCTTTAATTTTTAAAATTTTTTTTATTAATAATGTTAAATTTGATAAAATATTGATCAAATTTATTTATAAATGACATAATAAATAATATAATAATGTTGAATTGGTTTAATTTTTTTATTCACTTATCTATATTTATGTTATATGAATATATTAATTAATAATTTTAACATTTTAATAAATAAATTTAGTAAATATTTAATATATATAGCTAATGTGCTAATTCATGAAATTAGTACACAATATATTATACACAGTGGGGAGAATAGTTACAAATTCATGAAATTATTATAATGTTACTGTTTCTAAAATGTGAAAAGGTCGGCTGCCATTTTCTTTATCATTTACCTGAAAAAATTGGAAGTATTCCATACACAAAAATATTTTATGAGAAAAAGGTCTATATTGATAAGAAAATGACTAATCTTATGGCCATTATCCTATGTTATCTAGAAAAATAAAAATAAAATATTAATCTCAAAATTTCACAATTATTTTAGAGACTATTTTATATAAAAAGTGTTTGTCATATTGTTTAGGTGACGAAAGTATGCCAGATGAACCTATCTGGATTCTACTTCTACCTAATTTCAACATTTTTCGAGTTTTGAAACATACATGGTGGTTATCCATGGTCGTCATCGCAATTATGAGAGTTGCTTTTTGTTTTATTTTTTTCTAATTATTATTTTTTTCGACAATAGTTTTATACTAATCATCAGTTTCCAGCTAGACATGAGATTCCATCGCTATTATATGTTTATTCTCTTTTCTTTCATTGACAACCACAAAAAATTAGAAAACAAAATACAATTACTCAAAAGATTACAATTAATTTTCAATATTCTAGTAAAATTGTTAAGAACTATATCATATTTAAACTTTTAGTCAAGATGAACTTTAAAATTATTGATTCTCTTATAACACAAAAGAATACGCTCCATATTAATAAGAGCAGTATTAATTTCTTGCGTATGTGGGTTTTCCTTTTTGTTTCGAACGTGGAAAATTGAGGAGTATATCTTCAAGGGTATAATAAAATATTCCTCAATATTTAACCAAATATTTCCACCTTATAAAAAAATTTCCAACTTAAAAATGCTTAGGCTCACATATAGAACATTAACAAATATATTTGTAAAGTTGTGATTACCAAAATTTAGACTGGACTGTATAATGATATAAAAAATACTATTTACCTTGAGATTTTGTTTCTTTTTATTGGTAGAACAAATGGGTAAGTAGAGGAGGCCTAGGTTATTATTGTATATTAGAGCATTTTCAATCAAGAATGTAAATTGTTATATATATTACATAGAAAAAAAATATTGTTTAAATTTAAATGGTATAAATATATAATCAGTTCAAAAATTATTCTTCAAATAGTAATGTGTACAAAAATTATTTATGGTTATTAATTAATTATATATTTTATTAAGTATTTTTAGTTTTTAAACAAATTAGATTTTAAAAATAAAATTACTTTTTAGAAACTTAATAGTGTTTTGCAGACCATCAAGAAATAGAAATTACAATTGACAATATCAAAGTCATGTCACATTTATTATAGACATTACTATTGAAATGCATTTTTTTCAAAATAATATTTATATTTATTTTATATAGACTGTTAATTTTAACAATCAACAGTTTATTAGAGATGTTCTAATAATAAAACAAAGAAAAAATTATTATTATAATGATAATAAAACATAAATATACCTAGAATTGCAAATAGGTCTATAAATCTTACATTAGATCAGTCATACCCATAACCAACAGTATAATTGCATTCATATAATCACTTTCTAATTTTATTTTATTTTTCATAAAATTATCGTTTCATGATATATTTACTTGTACTGTTTGATCTTTTGGTGAAATACTCAGTACTGTTTGATCATGGATATAATATATACGATGGACACATAAATTTCTCATATTATATAGTCCAATTCAATCTTTGGATTATCTTGGCCCATGTGAACAGAGATCGTAGATGACACAATCAAATCTTTTGTAATACTATTGAAAAAGAAAAACACCTTTTGTTTTATCAAAAAAAAAAGAAAAAAAAAAAG